>QJNY01000142.1:0-157621 GCA_004155945.1 Monosporascus sp. mg162
CCTGCTCACAAGCCTGCTCGAAAGTCTGCCCGAAAGCCTGCTCGAAAGCCTGCTCGAAAGCCTGCTCGAAAGCCTGCTTGATCATAGCCTGCTTGCTTCTAGCCCGCTTGCTTCTAGCCCGCTTGCTTCTAGCCCGCTTGCTTCTAGCCCGCTTGCCTCTAGCTCGCTTGGTGATATCCATCTCGGTCATAATCCTCTCGGTCGTAGCCAGGTCGATAGCATGCTCGATCAACTTCTCTATACTAGCCTGCTTGTCCATAGCCACCTCGGCTACAGCCTGCTCGACCATAGCCCGCTTGATCATAGCCCGGTCGGTTATAGCCCCCTTGATCACAGATATCCCGATTGTAACACTCTCGGTCGTAGCGTGCCGGATAGCGTGCCGGATAGCCTGCCGGATAGCCTGCCAGATAGCCTGCCGGATAGCCTGCTCGATCATTTGCCTGTGCACTTTATCCCTCTTAAAGCAGTTCGAGCAGAATCCACCGAAAGCTGGCGGGATATCTGCTCGAAAAGTTGTGTAGTCGGCCGTAAAGTCATTAGAATGGATGGCACTGCGATATTGTGAGAGGATTTGTCTCCAGAAATCTAGTCTTTCGTCGCAGCACTGAGTTTTAGGGTTCTGCGACGGATTGTGCAGCCAGTGGACTCCATTCTCTCTCGAATACGAGTAAGAGGCGTGCGGGTCGCGTTCGTCGTCGGCGGTAGCTCCACTGGGGTTATTTGAGAGAACCAGAGCCTTGCCAAAGATTCTCCTGTTTGTCCAGACGGTACCGCACCTCCGCCCAGTTACTTGGAGAACACATTCCAGTGGGTAATCTACCGTCGCCGTCGAAGATAACGGCTGCCCGCCTAGGGATGTAATCCGAGGCGCGGAGAACTCCTTGAGCACTTTGAATTATACCGGCAAAGGGGCTGGGGATTTTCTCGTCCAGTCTGGCACCCATGATGGCATGTTTATTTCCGACATCCCGTCCACCTGTGAGAGAATTTCCAACGACTTCGTGGTGGAAACATGCCAAGCAGCAGCTTGTAGGAAAACCCAACCAGCTGTGGTGGAAGATGAATAATCCGCTCGCAGCGGTAGCACCGACTCGTCTTGGAGGAGTCCCATGATTGCATACACCTTGTCGCGAACGTCCTTGCAGGAACAATTTCGAAAGACCTGCAGTAACGATAACAGATCTGACCTCTGCAATCCGTTAACCTTAATATCAATAACGGCAGATTCCAAGGTAAATGCCACAGGTCAATCAGAAGAGGAACATACTCCTTGCAACCGACGGTCCCCCATGGTCGTTTGTCGTAGACCGTAAGAAATGACGGGAGGCAGCACCAACGGAAAATTGCGAGCAGCCATCAGTCGTAAGTAGAGATTGCCGTGCTCGATAAAGTCCACCCAGCTCATCTGATTCGCTCCATAGATCACCAAGACGCTCTTTGCCACAGCAACCTCCTGCAGCACCCACACTCGATGAAACCAACGGCTCTGGAACAGAGAGGTAAAGTCCAAGACCCGTGGCAGCTGGCCGCCGGTGTCGTTGCTCATGTAGTCCACCAGGCGGCCGAGAATAGGACTCCCTTCGCCCAAGAACACCAGCACACGAAGCGCACTGCGAAAAATGGCGATCATGTTCTTGACCTGGTGGTTCCGCTCGTTGATGTTGGACTGATCAATGCAAACCGCATCAACCCACAGTCGCCGATCCGCGTCTCGTTTGCGGAGGCGCAGAAGAGCCGCCTCGCAGTTCTTGGTGATGCTGATGAATTGATCGCCATCTCCGCATTGGATCGTTCTGCAAATCGAGTCATCTCCTTTCTCGTCGGCCCAGGTGTAAGAGACCGCTTCGTAGATAGGCCCCTGCTGTAGATTGACATGCTCCAGTTCGCACCAGAGCGGGTCGTCAGGCTGCCCGGCCTTCAGCGCTAGAACACGAATCTGGCGCCCATGCATGAGATCGAGAGGGCGGTACTTGTAGCTGCGAGCACCGAGCTGCGGGCTCCGCGCCGGATTGAAGGTGTCTTCAAGGCGCGGCTGGACTTGAACATCTGCGTAGGTATATTCTGCCGGGCGACCAGCGGTAAAGATCAGGGAAAATCCGCAACTTTTGCAGAATTCTATAGAAGTCTCGGGGACTGTAAACCAATCTACGTGGCGGCAGCCTCGGCTGAGGACGAGGTCCATATTCATCGTATTGGATATGGCCTGACTTCGGCCATCCAATGAGGGAAACGAAGTCAATTGAAGCAGAGGGAATGAGCCTAGAAGATTGAAACCTTGAAATTCTCAGAAAGAACGTGACCACATCAGGAACGAGTCGGTAATGGAAAATTTCGCATTCTAACATAGAGCCTTGCACCGCCACTCGGCAATGGATGCTTAAAGGCCAAGGCAACATGGCTTAAGGCTTTCCGCGAAGAGAGGCGGGTGGTTAGGCCATGCACAATACCAGGAGGCTGTGCAGCGAAGCAAAGAGTTGCGAGTTGGTTGTTCGAGGTCCATCGCTCGAAGACTACCTTGGAGATTCTTCAGGTGCGGGGAGCTGGCGGCAGCAGGACACGCTTTTCTTTCATTGGACGGGAAACATACGTCAACCTCACGTAGCAGTTTGCCAATTCTTATAATTGCAAAATGCGTATATTGGGGAGGAGGTCCTTTGCAGAATCCCTGTAGCTCTGACAAGAAAGCCTCTTAGCGATATGGCTTGACTGTGTGAGCCTTACCTCGCGGCTTCCCATGAAGCTTCTGATAATGACCGAGCCGCCATCCCGTGCTTTGCTTCTAACGCCTGGGGAACCTTTTAGTTGATCTCGCCGGGTAATGGCGCGTTGACATTGTGTTAAAAGAGCCAGTAGTTTGGAGCGCCGTATATCATTGTTAAGACTTCATGAGTGATGGCGGCATCCCGGCAAACCCCGTCAACCTTTCACAGCCATAGGCGTCTCAAGTGGATAAAATATAGTCAACAAGCTCCGCCAAAATGCTCGGCAATATTCCGTGCTGTTGTCTGAGCCCAGGCCACATCGCCACTGCAGATAAGCGTTACCGCTCCATCCGACATAACCGACCATTCTGCGTCAAGACACCATCGACCTCCTGGCTCCTCACTTCCCACCCCTCGCTCCCAACACCCGTCGTGGCATAGAAGACATCCCTCGGATCCCACCGCCGCTTGATCCTCAGCAACCTCCCGTACTTGTCGCCGTAGAACTCCGTCTGCCAGTTCCGTTCCATGGGATGCGCCTCGTTGAGGTAGGCGCCGCCGCCCTCGCTCGCGGGCGCGACCTCGCGCCAGGGGCCCATGACTTCCTCTTCGAGCCGGCGCGAGAACTCGCGCACCTCCTCGGGGCTCGCGCCCGCGGGGGGCGTGACCTCGGAGATGAGGTAGGCGGCGGCGGCGCGCCAGGCCGAGCTGACGGCGTTGTCGGCGCGCGCGCGGTTGCGCGGCGCCTGGTGGTAGCCGACGATGTTGCGGCCGCTCTCGAGGTGCGTGCGCAGCACGGCGAGGGTCCGGCTGAACTTCTCCGGGCTTTCGAAGTTCGCGCGCGGGATCAGCCGGTTCGCCGGCATTACGTACGTGCCCACGGCGCCCTGGGTCCAGGAGTCGAGGAACGCCGGGTAGAAGGCCGGGTAGTGCCGCGTCTCGGGCGCCACGGGGATGCCGAGCGAGGAGAATCGGTCGAAGAGCGGCTTCGTTAGAGCCTCGAAGGAGGCGATGGTGTGGTTTGGCGCGAAGAAGGGTACCATATCGAAGCGGTACGAGCCGTTGCTGGGCGTTATGT
Source organism: Monosporascus sp. mg162 (assembly GCA_004155945.1). Classification (NCBI taxonomy): domain Eukaryota; kingdom Fungi; phylum Ascomycota; class Sordariomycetes; order Xylariales; genus Monosporascus; species Monosporascus sp. mg162. Next base: position 3,784 of record QJNY01000142.1, read on the forward strand.
AGAAGTAGCCGTACGTGTGCGCGTCGGTGAAGGGGATGAAGTGTTCGAAGTACGCGCGTAGACCTTCGAAGAAGACGTCGGTGCTGACATTGCTCGACGTACCGAACGAAAAGAACGAGGTTGTTACGGGGAGCTTGGGTTGCACTCTAACGATGGTAGACGTCACGACACCGAACGTGCCGCCGCCTCCGCCGCAGAGTGCCCAGAACAAGTCGCTGTGACTTGTTGGCGAGGCCGTGAGGAATCGACCGTCTGCCGTGACGACCTCGAGAGCCATGATGTGGTCGGACGCCATGCCGTATAAACCACTAAGCGGGGTGTGTCCGCCGCCCTGTAAATAACCACCACCGAACCCGACGCTCTGTGGTTGCCTGTGAGCAGCAGACTCGAGCGCTGTGGGCATTTTAGGATCACTCACCTCGGCAATGCCCCCGAGTACAGATACGTCGTGGTCGTGTGCAAACTCATAGGCCTCCTTTACAGTCACGCTCGGACCAACTTTTATGGCCTTTCCCGAATATCCCGGGCCGGAATAGTCGGGCAGAAACTCGATCTCGTTCAAGTTATGCAGCCAGATGCTGAGCGCACCGGCGCCGCTCGACTTCCCGAGGAAGCAATGACCCGTGTTTTTGATGACGAGACGCAAGTTCGCATTGCGGGCGAAGTTGATGGCAAGTTGGATCTGGGCGACGCTGCTGACATTGACCGCGGCGACCGGATACGCGCCGAGCGTACAAGTCTCGTTCTCGGCCTCTCTATTGACTCCAGGGAGGCAAGTCCGACCTTGCCAGATAGGCCACATTACCGAAGTCGGATCGTCTTCGCTACACGTAGCATTTAGCAAATGTCCTATAGGGTTACGGATGAGGACATACTGTATGTAAGCGTCACCCCAGTTCGCGGTGATTGCTTCGCATTTCGCCGCATCGTAAACCCCCCAGTTAGAATAGCACGGCGCTGCTAGTGGTGTGGTCGGTATCAGGGCATTGCCGAGTAGCTTATTTAAGATTTTCCATTTCCTCTCCGAAGGCCAGTCTTCATCCCCAGGGAAGACTCTGCACTTGGTAGGCGTAGACGAAGGGTGGTTACCCGTGCTGACGCCGCTGTCAAAGTCAAACAAATCAGCGTATTCTGTAACGTCCGGATCATCGCGGATGCGCTCAAGTGCTTGATCGGTAAGCTGCCACGTCTCATACTCGAAATAGGGGGCGCCTGCGAGCGACTCCGTGGAGACCTTGACTGCAACCGGCTCGATGGTCTCGCCGTTGGATGCACTGACGCGTGTGACGAAAGCCAGCTGAACCACTGCACAAGGCAGGGTGCGCCGGAGGAACTTTGCCAAGCGCATTTTCGCATCTGGTGCCACCCTCTGCACGAGTTTCTCCAACCCAGATCCGCGGGATAGACGACCTATATGAGTTCCTCAGGCGTTACCACCTTCTCCACACCGAAACGTCGTGCCAAATGCAACCCCCACATGCAACCCAACTACCGCTGTGAGAATATATTCAGCCGGAGGATGTATCTGACCAGTCAGCGCGCCATCATGCGGCCAAGTCCCCTCTTAGACCGCCATGCCACCTTGTGACACACACCTATCCTCAACTCCGTTATGGCTTTGCGGCATTTTCCAGACCAGGCACTGGCAAATCAGAGTCAAGCGTGCCAGTTCTGGACGCGATAGACAATTGGTACTTACTCATGCATACGCGCAGGGAGGTCTCAATGCTACGGTAGCCCCTGTTTCTCCCAGATGCCCAAGGAGAGTCAAGACAACCCGAGCCTATACAACGCCGTGCTGTGTGATATCCTATCCGAGGCTCGTGCAATCGACTCAGAGGATAGTAGGAGAAATACACTTATCTGTGGAAGCCCTGCTTTAAACGTGTTTATAGGTATTTATTACATCAGCGCCTTGGAGCTGGTGTCTAAACAGAGGTTCCTCACTTGAAGGTCGCCTAGAAACATTTGCAGGCTTCAATCCGCAAAAATGGCCCCAGAGAAAAGTTTTAAGTCCAGACGTAGTTTATAAGGAGGCCTTCCGGAACAGTTTCCGCCTGGTTGATCGAATTTCGAGCACGCACGGGACCTCAGTAACACCGTCCTCGCAATGAGATCTTCCCGATATTCCGACTGTTCCGACGGATCCGACGGACAGCACCAGGAACTAGCCAGCCAGTCATACATCTCGCTCGCTTGCTCGTTCCTTCAATCATCGTCATCATCCAAATCACCCATAAACTGAAACTGCCTCTTCTCGCCTCCCACCGGCGAACTGGCACTGGGGGGCGCGCCACCGACGCTCGATCTCCGCCAGGCCTCGGCTTCCTCGGCGGCCTCCCTCTCGCGGGCGGCCTGAGCGGCGGCGCGCTGGCGCAGCTGCTCCTCGTGGCGGAGCCGGCGCTCGCGGTCCTCCTCGTCCGCGCGACGGCGGCGCTCCTCCTCCTCCTCGGCCTTCCGGCGCCGCGTCCGCTCGGCCTCCTCCTCCGGATCGTAGCCCTCCGGGTCGATGCCGCGCTCCGCCAGGAACGCGAGCGCCGCTAGCGACCCCTGCCGCACCTTGTCCTCGCCCGGCCACGGCGCGAACTCGGTCTGTGCGTGCGGGTTCAGGTGCGTGCTGAGATGCTCCGGCAGAGTGGTGCTGGTGGTGACGGTGGTGCCGGACGAGGCTATTGTTTGCTGAGAGTGCTGCGGCTGCGACGCTGGGGGCGCGGAGCCGGGCTGGTCCGCGGGTGGTTGTTGCGATGACGGCTGCGACGTCGTCCCGTTCTGCAGTCCGTTCGGCGTCGCGCCACCGCCGACGGGTGTCGCCGTTCCCGGACCACCGGGCGTGGTGGCAGCGGTCTCGGTCCCCCCCGCGTCAAGGTTTCCCTGCGGCTCGCTATGGGCTGGGAGGCCGTTGATGGCTCCCACGGGCGGTATGGTGGTGGGGCTGATCATGCGGGCGTAGCTGAGCAGCTCGTCGTAGTTGATGGCGTAGTGGGGTCCCTCGGGGAAGACGGTGGCGGGCGCGTTCACGAGCTCCTTGCGCGTGTTGGCGAGGAGCCGCAGCGTGTCCTTGATCTGGGCGTCGAGGCTCGCGCTGGCGGCTCGGAGCTCCTGCAGTCGGCGGTAGTTCGACTGGTGTGTCTGCACTGTATCCCGAGTCAACCGGCATTCCAGCAGTGGATTGGGTGACAAGAAGAAGACATAGACGTACGTTCTTCCAGGCCTTTGCCTAGCTCCGCATCCGCCGCTACGAAATCATGAGCTGAGTGTGTCGATGGGTTGTACTTGGCAATAGAGTCCACCAAGGTGCCTAGAGCCCTCTCGACGCGATCAAAGCGTATATCCAGCTGCTTATCCATTTTTCTCTTCTCGCTTCAGAGCTGCGGTGTAGTTGCCGTGGTGAAGATGGCCTCGAAACCGGGAGATTCTTAATTGAAAGAATGGGAAGCTGCAGCTCGGGAACGGAACCCTGGAAGCTGCTGATTGACTGTGGACCAAAGTGGGACCCTGTGGAGTCATTCAAGCTTCTACAGTAGCAGTGGGAGCTCAAAAAAATGGCACACTTTTAGGCCCACTTGCAGCCACCAGTTCGCGTAGATGCAGCATTTGTAACTCGCAATTAAATCAACAACGTTAACAATTAAATTGAAAAAATTATGAGTTTTCTCGCAAAATATCCGCTCTTTCCAAGTATCAGGTCAGTTTTTCTATATCGCAATGGGACGAGAGTTAGGCGATACCGAATATAACACCCCCCGACGGGCGAAAGTCAGGGTGGATCAAAAGTGTGCCATATTTTTTGAGCTCCCCCTGAGTAGGCAACCCCTTGCAGAGCTGTGGCTGAGTGTGGCTTAAGATCTTCTGTGGCCTTGGATTTCTGTGGCTTTGGATTTTCTGTGGCTCGGGATCCTTCTGTGGCTGAACAGCCAAGCCAAGCCTCCAACCAGCTTCTACCGATTTCAAAGGGGAAATCGAATGTTGCGCAACTTTATGCCAAAAAAAGGACCGTCGTCATAGATCCCCGAAGCAAAGCAATTGAACCTTTGACGCTCGCTCGCCGCAGACCACAACCCGAGACAAGATGGCGCTCGCTAACGTACGTCTCTATTCAGCTCCAGCCCGCTTTGTACCCAGGCGGTCTTGCTTAGAAAGCTACTTAGCTAACCCGTCTTTTGGGCGCAGGATCCCATGAAGAGGATTCACTATCCTACCTACAAGAGCCCCTACGGACCCAAGTGAGTTGGACGAACCGCTTTACCTTCGAATTCGAAAGGGGGATTAGGATAGGGGTGCGGAGAAAGCCGTACCGGGACTGGCCGTGTCTTCGAACTGGGGCGAGAAGAGGAGGAGGATACCGTCTTCACATGGGAACGGCACGATATACGCAACAGCGAAAGCCAACCGGGCTGACCTTCGCCAAAACAGGTACCACTACCAACCTCACGTCGCCGGACTCAGCCTCAAACAACTCAGCACGCTGTAAGGATCCCCGCCATTTATCACGGCCCGCGGGACTGGCTGGCTGGCTAGCTAGCTACCGGGACGAGGAACCATCCATCCTTCAAGTGCGGGCCCAGGCTAACCGAAATACCCCTAAACAGCGGCATGAAGAGCGCGGCCTTCGGCGGCGTGGCCCTCTTCACCGTCCTGTACTACGCGTCGGGCATCCCGCGGGTGCAGCGCGACATCCTGCAGAAGCTGCCCGTCATCGGGAACAACTTCGTGCACGAGATCCCGGCCTCTGACAACGTGAGTCTTTCTTTCCTCTTCCATCTTAACCCCAGGTGGTCTATCTCGTGACGGTTTGGATTGACGTTTCGGTGTTGACTGACGTTACGTCTAGCCCTTCTAAGGTGGATCGACGATAGGCGGCCGCAGGCATGGGGTGAGAATGGGAATGGCTACGATAGATGGTGACGTAGATGGCGTAGAGGAAAGGGAAGCCCACTGCAAAGCAAAAGACAGCGTGCATGCGAGGGGAAACACCTTTGTACAAACTCCCGGACGGATAGATCTCTGTTGATTACGCTCCTCCGTACCACTTCGGTAACGGCCGACTAGTGACGTTATATGGTAGCGAGCTTTTCTTTACGGAGTATTCATCACCCCCATGCCAACTGACGCCCGACGCGGCCCCCAAATCTCTATGCTCTATGCCTCCCTTTATGCATGCTAGTTGATGGTTGGTAATGATACACATGATGATAAGTTACGCCTAGAGCGCCACGTGACATGCTTTTCCTCTCTCCGTTTCCATTTTTGCTTTCTCGTTTTCTTTACTCCGACTTCTTCCCCGCCATCATCTCGTCTCTCATCTCCCCCTTGATCCTCGTAACCGTGCCGGCACCGCCGTACACGAGGCCCGTGTACACCATGGCGAGGCTGGCGCCCGCGTTCAGCACCCTCAGCGCCTGCTGCCCGCTCGTGATGCCGCCCGTGGCCCAGATGACCTTCGGCTCGTTAGCGGCGGGGTTCGTCGGGCCGTCGGCCGGGCTCGGATTGGGCACCGTTTTGGACGTGGGGCTGGTGTCCTCGACGGCGCCCGTGAGAGTGCCTTCGATGCCCGCGAGGCTCGTGTCGACCGCCTCGTCGTCCACCACCTTGGAGGCCGGGGTGGTGGGGGTAGTCGCCGTCTGATGCAGCGTCCGCGAGTCCAGTAGCTTCCTGTACCGCCTCACGAGGCCCTCGGTGCGGTCGAACATCATGGGGCCTGAGTAGCCGCCCGTCTCGGCGAGCGCCGTCTGCTCCCGCCGCGTAAGCCTAATGCCCGCCGGGATAACGCCTGTGCGCCGTTTCGTCGTGTTGCCGACGATGACGCCGTCGACACCACTCGCCCAGACCGCCTGCACGATGCCTTCAAGCTGGGAGTCCTCGTCCTCGTCGGGAGACACCTTGACCATGACCTTCGGCTTGGTCCTACGGTCCGTCCGCCGCGCCTCCTCGACCACCGCCCCCAGGATCCGCGTGAGCGGCTCGGTGGCCTGCAGGTCACGCAGCCCCGGCGTGTTGGGGCTGCTGACGTTGACCACCAGCACGTCGGCGTACCGGGCCAGCCGCCGCACGCAGTACACATAGTCGCGTTGGACGGCGGCCACGTTGCGCTCGTCCGTGTCCTTGTTCTTAGCAATCTGCACGGCGAGGAGACGCCCCGGCAAGAGGCTTCCGGGGGGAACGCCGGCGCCACCGTCCAGTACGCTCTCTTCGTCGAGCCCGACTTGCTTCGCGAACCGACGTACCCTGTCCCGCAGCCGCCGCGCCATGTCATCCGCACCGTGAGAATTGAGTCCGTACCGATTGACGAGCCCATCGAGGGAAGGCACGCGGAACATGCGAGGCTTCGGGTTGCCCTCCTGCGCCAGGGGTGTGCAGCCGCCGACCTCGACGACGGCGGCGCCGAGTGCGAACAAGGGGTCGGGGATCTCGGCGTGCTTGTCGAGCCCTGCGGAGATGCCGATCGGGTTCGCCAGCCGGGTTCCGAAGACGGAGACGGAGATGTCCGGACCCTCGGATGGGGAGAAGCCGCCGGCCCGCTCGCGCGGGTGCAGGTTGACCTCGTACAGTCCCTTCATGGACGAGACGGCGGCGTTGTGGGCGTCCTCGGCGTCGGGGAAGATGGCGCGCAGGAGCGGCGGGACGACGTAGCGGTGCACGAAGGCGCGGGTATCGGTGGCGTAGAAGCAGATGAGGCAGCCAGACGCGGCGAGGGAGGTGGCCAAGAGGAGCGTCTTCGCCCGGGATACGGGCTGTGACACCCTCCTCGCCGAGCTCGCGGCATGGCGGCCGCCGGTTCTCGGCAGGAATCGTGTTGTGCGTGGTGCAGATGCCGCTGCTGTTCTAGAGGTAATGAATGGACTGCTCGGCGCCGTCATCAGGCGACGAGCAATTCTTTGTGTAGTTGCCATTGTGCCGGCGAGGTACTGGGCATGCTAGCCCTCAATTGCGCGGAGAGTGTAAGTGGGAGGAGGGAGAGCTGGGGCGAAGTCGGGGGAAGCTCGCTGGAATGACGTTTGTCCTTGTTACAGTGCAGGGTCCATCTGGGGCTCCGTTTAAAACAAATTCCCGGGCTGTTTTCTGATGCCGGCCGAAAGACCGGAATGCCAGCTGACAAGCAAGCAGCCTTATGTAAGTACATGTTCGTCGTATCTTTTACCAATTCACTCATACCTGGGGCCAAGGACTACCTTCCTCTCTCTGCACTTTTATACCATAATATAAAATGCTCTAAAAAGGATTAATTCGATCGATAACTTGAAAGACGGTTAGGAAAGATGGATTCGGTCTTTTCCTCCGTCGATGCCACATTGATCCCCCAGATATTACGATTCGCCTTCTTGTACTGCGGACTCCATTTCCTCTTACAGGGGCCCGGCAAGCGTAATAGGGGGGACACCCATACCACCACTGTCTCCCTGCCCTTGGTACTGTTCGTCGTCTCAGTAGCAATTACATTACTCGGACGCGTATGGCTCTCACTCGTGACCCGATATGTCCCTGAACCCTACCTGGTGAGCAGACCCTATTCCTGCAAGAAAGGACGATGACTAAGCGAGACGCAGGATGAAGTGTTCCATGTTCCCCAGGCTCAAAGATACTGCCAGGGGGATTACTCCTGGGATGACAAGATAACGACCCCACCAGGACTGTAAGTTCTCGAGCCGTCTCGGTATGAACACGGTGGGCTGACCATGTATATTAAGCTACGTCCTGAGCATCATACTCAATCGGCTCTCAAGGCTCAGCTGCTCGGTATACCACCTACGCTTATTCAATGTCGAGGTGACCGCCTACGTGGCGGCAGCGGCTATTCTCTGCAGAACTTGGATCGAGCAGCCGGGGACACGTGATAAGAGTCCCCGAGGCATTTCAATTTACGCTGTCATGACTGGCTTCAACATTGCCCTATTCCCAGTTATGGTCTTCTTCTCAGGCATGTATTACACCGACGTTGTATCAACCCTGGTCGTGCTAGCCGCCTACCTTAACCAACTCGGGAGACTTGGACGGGCCCATACCGAGTCCTTCACGGAGTCGGCTCCGGTGGTCGTGTTGGGTATACTTGCTCTATGCATGAGACAGACCAACATATTCTGGGTCGTCGTCTTCATGGGTGGTATAGAGATCGTTCATCGCCTCAGGTCTCTCAGGCCGCAGCCGGTGGAGACGCCATCATTTTCGACACTGACCGAACAGATCAAGTTCTACGCTTGGAGATATTCGTTGGGAGAAATCCATGATCCCCCATTAAACCAGGCAAACCCGCTTGGTAAGTCGTGGATGTGAGATATGGTTATGATTTTCTAACCATGTTGACGGATCAGATCTTGTCCTCTGCATTATAAGCATAGCTATCGCGGCTGTCTGCTGCCCGAGGACAATACTCCTCCGATCTGGCGGCCTTCCTCACCTATTGGTGTTATTCATATTCGCCGGCTTCGTTGCCGTCAATGGAGGCGTAGTTCTCGGTATGATATCTCCCTAGGTGTTGACTAAATGTATCCTAACCCGGAAACAGGAGACAAGTCGAACCACGTCGCAACGCTCCATCTAACACAGCTATTATACATCTGGCCACTCTTCGCCTTCTTCTCCGCGCCCCTCTTCACCCCACAAGCACTAAACATAGCCACCGCAGCCTACCGAACTCTACTGAGCCCGACAAGATCAAGCTTTACAGGTCAGACTCCCAAGGGGCGTCTCCACACCACCAATCAACAAGCACCCAAACAGCCCCTAGCACTCAGGATAGCCAACCGCCTGGGCTCCAACACCGCGTTCCAGACATGCATAGTCACCGCCGGCGCCCTCGCGGCCGCGGTAGGCATTGTGCGGTTCAACACCGTCGTCCACCCCTTCACGCTCGCCGACAACCGACACTACATGTTCTACGTGTTCAGGTACACCATCCTGCGGGCGCCGTGGGTCCGGTACGCACTGGCGCCCGCGTACGTCGTCTGCGGGTGGCTGTGCTTGACGGCGCTGCGGGGGTACGGCGGCTCGCGTCGGGCCCCGTCCGATACCTCCCCGTCGTCCGGAAGCGCCGAGGCGCCGAGTAGCCCGAGCCCCTCGGCAGTCGGCAAAGCAGAGAAGAAGGATACGGCGGTCCCGACGACTAGCCAGGACGACGCGGCTGATTCCGCCGCCGCCGCACCCCCGCCGACGTCGACGGTCCTGATCCTCCTCCTCGCGACGGCGCTCTCGCTCATGACGGCGCCGCTGGTCGAGCCGCGGTACTTCATCCTGCCGTGGGTGTTCTGGCGTCTGCACGTGCCGGCATGGTCGCCGCCGCCGCCGCCGTCCTCCGCCCAGAGCGGCGGAACCTCGTCCTTGCTTTCGCAGTCCCGAGCACGTGATGGCTCTGCGAGCGGCGTCGACCCCCGGTTGGTCCTGGAACTGCTCTGGTTCGCGCTGATCAACGTGGGCACCATGTACGTGTTCCTCGCGAGGCCGTTCTACTGGAGGGCGGCGGACGGGACGCTGCTGGATGGCGGGAGGATGCAGCGGTTTATGTGGTAGACTAGTTGCCTACAATAGCGTTGGTGGGTGCTTGGCTAGAACAGCCTTTTGTGCCTTAGTAGTGTACGATAAACATAGAGCTTGCTAGATCTTTCAAGGGGCTTCGAAGAGACATGTGTAACTTATAATGCTTCCTTCTGCATTTGGTAGTCTATCTAGCATGCTTCGATTTGACTATGTATGCATCTCGCTATATGTATGGCTGGACCAAAAACTTCGCGTAAATACGGCGAATGAATGCACTTCCTTTTTGCTGTCCCGTTTCCCCATCTTCCATCCCGTATAATGCATGGATAAACCGAAATGAGGTGGGAGAGAGATATGTTCCCCAAAATGCAGCCCTCCTCCAATCCGCAAAACGCCATCTGCAACCCTGCGCCGCAAGAACGCCGTACTGACTTATTTGCCACATATTCAAATCCTTCCCATCTATCTTTCCAACCATCCGGCCTCGGTTTTCAAGCCCGGATCGACCAAACTTCTTATCGACGACTAGATAGATCCGGGCCAACTCATCCATGCATCCATCTGTCCATCCATCTATCCAGCTATCCCACCCCGACCTCACATCATAGACTCAGCCGGTCTAGGCTCAGCCGGTCCTGGCTCCGCACCCTCCTCACGACGCCGAGCTTGAAGAAGCGCTCCTCGCCGCCCGCCGTCCGGCCTCCGATGTACCACTTCTCGGCGCCGCGCACGTCGCGGAAGCCCTCGGAGCTGCTGTCGCTGCCGCGCCGCCTGCCGCCCGCCGCGGAGGAGGACGACACCGGGATCTGGACCGCAGCGTGCGCCCGCGGGAGCGATGAAGATGAGTGGGGGGAGGAGGACGGGGCGGGGCCGCCGGCGGATGTGGATAGCGGACGGGTCCCCGAGGGGTTGCTATTGCTGGGAGAAGAGGCACCCGCCTGGTGGTGGGATGCGTGGCTGTGACTGTGAGAGGTGTGGTGTTTGTTCGGTTGTGAGGACGCCGAGAGCGAGGATGTGAGTCGTGGCCGCAAGGCGGCGAACAAGGAAGACAGGAAGTAAGGGCGCTGTGAGGAGGACATCTTGGGAGGGGCGGGTAGGTAGGTTATGGCTGTTCCACTCCGGTGCCGTCGTAGAATCGATGAGTCCTCTGTTGTCTCGATTTGGCTGTCCTTTGATGGCTGGCTTCGGATGATATGCGTCGTCTGTAATGATGTATCAGGGCAAAGCTCGCTGTTCGTTTTGCGTGTGACCGGGACGCCTTCTTCTCTCTACGCAGGGACGAGAGATGGCCGTCTCGTTTGCGACGTCTATCTGCTGAGCTTGCGGGTCTGCGTATCGAACAGCGACCGGCGCTCTGATTTTCTCTTGTTTTCTCTCTGTCGTCTGTTGTCTAAAGCCACTTGCAGCTTAGCTAGCCGATGGAAGAATCCAACATCGATACTCGCGGGATGTAGTGACTTGAGTAATATGCAAAAGGTCTCGATTGACCAACCATAGATGGATGTACTGTAGGTTGTACGATGTGGTTTGCTCGTGCGGCAATATCTGACGTCGCACGGTCTACTGTAGATACCCCCGAGTAATATACGGGTTCAGTTCAGGTGGTAGTGGTGGTGGTGGTGGTGGGATGATGGGTGGGTGGTAACGGTGGTTGTAAGTACTTATTCGTTCATTATGCAAAACGCGAGTCACCTCCCGTCACATTCACCGCTGTGGCCCGTCATCGGGCTGCCCCTCGGGTGCTCTCGGAACAGACCAATACTAGGTAGCCAGGTAGCCAGGTAGCCTGGTAGCGCGCTGTAGCAGGCATGCATAGGTACTCAGTATAGCGGGCACGGGCACCCCGCAATTTCGTACATAAGCGTGCTAAGGTACCCCTTCCTTTGGAAATCGGTGCTCTGTGAATGGTCGGCCAGCCGATACTAGCGCCGCGCCAAAAGCGGGCTTGTCTGCTTGTCAACTGACTGACTCCGGTCGGCCGCAAAAGAAAACCCCTCCCCCCCCACCGGCATCCCTTCGTCCCTTCTAACTACCTAGTACCTACGGAATTGTACGTACAATACGGTAGCCTCGCTAATCCCCACGGCCTTAATCCACCAATAAATTACCTACCTCAATGGGTAGCGCCGAGTCGATCGGCCATTTCCCCAGGTCCGAGCACCCGTAACGCCATAACAACGAAGCCGCGAAGCTTAGCGAAAGCCGAGGGCGTGCACATTCTCTGCTCTCCAATGCCTAACAATGCATTTGTTCTGTTTACATACTAAACACTATTTTAGGTCTCATGTCTGACTTGTCATTGCAGTTGTGGGAACGCCTAGCGTCCAGTTGGGCAGTTGGCTCCATTGGGCCATTCTGCCATGGCATGGCCCTCCCTACTTGTTTGTATGTGCATCATAGTGCAGCCAGCTCCAGCACTATGCAGATTCAACTTCCGGGCATCCTGGCCAAGGCAAACGCGGGGACATTATAGAAAACACTTCTTAGCTTGACAGAACAAAAGAATTTGTGCATGCATCAACCTGGTCGTTGATGAACAGCAATCAACATTAGGCGCTTTGGCGGTGTGTACCATTAACCATCTAAATTCCATTATCCATGTACAACCTATCGCGACTTTCTGAGTATGAGATATGTAACCAACACGATGGCTCCACCGCTCGCTCATTTGCTGGGTGGTCCGACTAAACGAGGTTTATGACCAGTGGAGCTTGGTTCAGAACCTTTCCGACCATGAAGATCAACTATGGGGCTTCTAGCCGCAGGTCTTCACTCTCCGTGTTTTTACATTTACCATCATTGCAAGTAAAACATCCCACTTCATTAGAATTAGTCTTCTCTTATTCACTCCACCAAGAAGTTCGTTTGACTTAAGGTAACTGTTATGATTCATTAGATCAGAATAGGGGTTACTTCCTGCTTCATCAAACAATCGAGAATAATAGGGGTCGTGTTAAGCTACTAGCGTTAGAGTCCCGGCTACTGCAACCTATAAATGCTCTAAGACTTCCGTCATAGGTAGCAGTTCTTCTAAGCAACATGGCTTACGGGACGCGCCAGGTCCAGCTTTAGTTTCGGTTGACTATTAATAACTCCTACGTACCATAATTATAACCCTTACATGCTCGGGAGATGTGCATGCTTTGCGCTTGTATATTATGATTTCAATCTGAACAATGCGCCTGCAGTGTAGCTTGTGTATATGAAATGGGTCTGTATACTTTCCCCCAGCTTTACCCACCAAAAGCCTTCATGTCAAGCGGAATCGGCTAAGTTAATATCTTTTTCACCAAAAAGCCAAATTAGTGGTTAACAACAGTATTAGTATCCCAAGCTACTAGAGGTTATAACGCTTTCCTTCGATCGCATTAGCAATAACCCTTTTTTTCTACCAAAAAAACAGGAGTTGCTGTTAAGCGTTTGAGCTCGGTTCTGTCTTTAATTGTTTGAAATAGGCGCCCATATAAATACTGAATGATCCCGGATGAAACAGGAAAAGATGGGGAAGAAGCCACTTAAGGACAGCGAACAGTATCCAAGGGAGCAGTCGGCACATAAGTAGCTGCGCACCCTGTGGCAGACAAACTGTACCGGAGAGGTCAAGTCGTGGCCGACCAACATCTGCCCGGGAAAGACTGCGGGTACATGCCTGTCACAGTTAGGCTGATCGCGAGGAAAGGTTACATAGAGTGTAAAAAAGTGTAGATTGTGATCCATGATCAAGGCTCTAGAGAGCGGTGGCTAGAAAGCTCTACATATAGTGTGGGAGCACCGGAACAATGTTGTTGCCGCGTGCCTACAATCCCCTGGGACTCGATGACTAAGCAAGTTGCCCCTATTTTGCGACAGTGCCAGTACAACGGCATACCCAGAAGACTTTAAGCAACGGCTGGTACGTTCGGAAACAGCCTATGTTGCAACTGTATCACTGCATGAACCCCATCACACTTCCAGCAGAATCGTTCTTTTATTTCACGCCCTCCCCCCTCCCCCCCCAGGCCTGCCCGCCACATGCAAATGTTGTGTCCGAGGTCAAGTCCACATACTAGCGGTACAGACGGGGACGGATTATATTGCCAGACTGTTCAAGTACCGGAATTGAGTGGCCGGGATTACGACGAAATCGTGGAGGTCCTGGGCGGGATCCGGGGGCTCCTCAGATTATTAGTGCACCGTTCCGCTCATGGAGCTTCCCAGAGGCATGGCCGCTTTCCAGGAAATCACTATCAGAGGGACCGAGAGCTGTGTCGCGACGGAGTACATCATTTCCGACGAACAAGGAGATATCATGGATGACGACGAGGTACCGCGCATCACGGGAGCAGAAGCCGCGCGGCTCAAGAAGGACTACGTCAACATTCAAATGTAGACCTCGGAAAGGACAAGACATGGCTGACAGACGCTGCGGAGGGTGGAATTCACACCTTAGGGGGGAACTAGTCTTAGACGGGAAGTGAAATCGTTTCTTGATAGTTGTTATGCGGTTGGCCTGGGCCAAGGTCGCTTCATACAGACACTTAGGACAGCAAAGAAGGACTCACCATTCAAGTAGCACTCGCTAATGGACCTGAAGCCTTGACATAACCCTACCAAAACTACAATACGACACAATGACACCTAAACACCGTTCAGGTTCTCAACCTGCACCGCTATACAGAAGACGAATCCGATAAGATCGACTGGGCGAAGGAAGATCACGCCATAAGATGTACGACCAAGCTCGTCTAGTATGACATAGAGGATGACAGTGAGTGTGGTTTTGACGAGGCGCTGGAAGTGGCCATCGGATATCAGATTTTTTTTTGAAATCCGAGAATACGTTATTGGTGAATGGGTGAATGTGCGATAAGGCATCATGCGTTGTCTTGAACTAAAGTTTGCGGATTTCATTTCATAACGAGGTTTATATATATGACGCTGCCTCTCTTGTTCCACATGTCTCTCCGTCAACTCCTGTACACCTTCTCCTTTCCACTATTTCAAAATTCATCTTATATTAGCGGATACGATCACAATTACATCATGGGCCATAGGTTTGGAGTGAACTAATGCCTGAGCCCTTACGTTCCCCTTAAACACTTAATTACTAGGGGTACCTATGGCGTAACATGAAAATAAGTGAGTTTCAGACCGGTCACTGAGACCCTCCCCGGCCAGAGTGGCTGCTTTATTCCTCGAGTGAACTGGATCATATCTGCATTCAGTTGCTTGTGAGTGGACTGTACCCAAACAATGTGGAAAAGATTCGGGCACTTCCGCTATATCTTTCATGGTATCACATAACTTCATGTCCTCATATAGGTATTCATATGGAGCACCTAATAGCTATGCTTATGTTATTAACCATCTTTTACTTGTACTTTCTCGGAGTAGGTGAAAATTTGACCCATCTCACATCGGACACTTGGGTTGCCAGGGTAGCGAATATGCAGTCATCTTGTTGCTGGATAGATCCCACCATCTCCTAGTGCGTGCTTTGTCTCCTTGCGTACCAACAAAATCAAAGCAGTTGCCATTCTTGTTCACCTTTGATACTCATCCTTTCCCCCCAATTCCTTCGCCCACCACATCATGCTGGTCAAGCGACCGAGCACTCCCACCCTAAAACATCACAAGCTGAATGCTGGGAGCATCAATCTTAACGTTTCCTATTTCGTCCACACGCGAACCAGCTCTGCCGATCTCTGCAACATGGCGGGATAGGATCCCGTCACCACCACTGATCGGTACCATCATGGCTCACAGATCTTCCGAACATGGTTGCGGGACACTTCAGGCCCCCTTGGATAGCGACCTGAGCGGGAGGAATATATCTCCACAAAAGATATCCTGGAACAAACAAGTGTAGTAGCCGAAGCGGTTACAGGCTCTTTGGGAGAAATATAGCAAAGGGACTGTGAACGTTATCTCGGCCACCTTGCAGACCACTATCTGTTTAGATATGAGACCCTGAATCACACACTGAAGCAGATATGACTGAAGAAGGATGAATTATCAGGTTGACCTCTGAAGAGAGATCCTGTCTAAAATAAGAAAGTAGTGAAGCCTCCTTAAATACACATAAAACAGCTACAATTAAAAGAAAGCGATAGCGGAAACTCGAACGACGCATCCCACTAATAACGAAGCTAGCTAAACAGCAAATTTGTATGAGAGATTAATTCCATCAGTCCTAAAGGAATACGCGTTAGCTATCAACAACAATTCCGAATGAAGCAATTCGAGGATACTCAATATCGTGGTCTCAGACTGTTGGACAATTCCGGGCCAGTATTTCGGGACCGGACAAAAGGGTTGATGCCCGAAACAAAGGAGCTAGGTAGGAAAACCCGCGACGGCTTTGGAGCCCCATTATAGATCGGGCGCTCGGCGGGACCGGTTTAAACACGTTTCAAGCTGGTGATAGTGGCATCGGCATGTATGGTCCCTCGGCTCTGTAGCACCTCTCCACCAAATCCTTCCACCAAATCCTTCCCACCAAATTGTCCCCACCAAATCCTTCCACCAAATTCTCCCCACCAAATTCCGCAGCATGCCGTCATGTTGCCATGGCTAATGGGTAAGGGTACCCAGGTATTAGTAATAATACACCCAGTCCCGGAAATTTAATACATCTCGATTCGTTATAAACGCCGGCCTCTGCTCATAATCCAGGGAGGGGGTATTCTGCATGGTACTTTTGTTCTCTATTGCAGTAACGGTCCTAGATTCTGCGTATACTCTCTGTATAAACCATTATGCATTTAAGATTTCTCATGCACCAAAAAGCAATAGGGTTACAGTGATTAGCAACATTAAATACCGTCTAACTCACTTATACATAACTCATAATTAAATATTTTAGGGGTCATCGGGTATAACTGAATATATCAAGTCAATCCAAGACATTATTTAGGGACCCCTTAGCAAAACTGAGTAACCCCCTCATCGAAGGATCGGTGCTCCGAAAACCGTGTACCTTGATTTGTGGTAATGTCGTACTGTTGTGGCAGGGTTAATACTACTACTTATGATGGGAAGGTTCGGTAAGTACGACCCCCTTTCACGCCTATATAAAGGGGCGACGAGTACTCCGAATGGACTCAGTCTAGCTACACTCTGTTCACAATATTCCCATAACCCCATTTACATTTCTCGACATATCTTGTCCGTAAGGTTTCCACTATCTTGTCCCGCTCAGTCTTCAAATCGATCAAGATGCCAGCCGCCAAAATCCCCCGTTCAACCACTGGTCTTTTTGGGGTGTGGAACGGCACCAATGATGGCGAGGAAGGTTATATCGATTACGGAACCGGTACAGCCAACGTGAACGATCCGAAAGAAGTAGAGGTCGAGCTTTTCGACATCCGGTCTATGGAGGAAGCTGACAAGCCGACTTTTAAGAAAGTCGGCTACGAGTTTGCTACACATAAGACGGAATTAACTACTGAACAGCTTATGGCTGGGTTGCACACCGAGGACGGTATGTTAAGTGGCCTACTATCTCCCTAAAGCATAACTAATTGCTTTCCACAGGCAAAAGGTACATCGAGGATGTTTATTTCAAGGAAACTGCAGAAATTATCCAGAAGCACACTGATGGCGCGATTGTTGTCCCTTATACATTCCGCGTCCGCGAAAATACCCTGGTCCGCCCTGCCGAGTTCGCGGCTAAGAATCTCGCCAAGAAGGGTATTGCGAACGCTGTATTACCTGTTGCGCACGTCGGTCGGGATATGGAGACGGCTCCGCCCCGACTTCGCGATATCTTTGGCGATAAGACCGACGAGCTGGTCGCGAAGTATAAGCGTTACGCTTCTATTAACGTTTGGAGGCCCATCGGTGACACGGTTAAGAGATGGCCCCTTTGCAGTGAGTCATTTAGCGTGTAACCAAGAAGAAGAGAATGCTGATTTGGGACTTCACAGTGATTAACCATGAAGGCATTCCGGACTGGAACTACGACACGCACTGCGCCCGTGTGTACCCAAGGAACGATCCTAGGGTATCAATCAGGGGTGCAAAGAGTCACGACCTGATCCTTAAGTGGGACCCCCGTTACGTCTGTCACTACGCAAGTGATATGACCCCAGATGATGTCTTCATTTTCTCCTCTTTCGATTCGGATCAAAGCAAGGTAGCGCCACACGCAGCTTTCTGGGACAATAGTACTCCAGACGATGCACCGATCCGACGCTCGATCGAAGTTCGGACCTGGGTCTTCTTCGAGTGAGAAAGTGAGTGTATCTTTCATCAGATTGCACGGTAGAGAGCTCCGACTGCCGATGGGTAGTTATCTGGGATGTGGCTGTCACGTGGGAAAACTAGGGAGACCTTCAGGTGATATTGGCGGAACATGTATAAACCATACGAGTACATTAGGTACAATACACTCTTTTGGCCGCGTTCGGGCAGACTAGGCTTCTGGGTGACTGGGCCCGCCTCGTCCATCAACCGACATGATCTTGTTCTTCTTGCTGAAGTCGTCCGTAATTTCTAGGTCGCTTGCCGTTTACACCTGTTAAGTGTGCTCCGCTTCCATTCCCCATACCTTAATCGTAGCCCAGACGGAACCTTCCAGGCTGCCTCCTATATTTGCTCCTCCCGAGTCCCTCAGCCCCGGTGGATTCACGCCCCGCCAGAAGTCTGGAATCCGAAGTCCTGCAAGTCGGTCTCCTTATAAGTTGCCCTAACTGACCTAGCTGAAAGGTCTGACTAGCTGTAGGGTCTGACTTAATCTATACCCTCCCGGACGATCTAACGCTCGGCTAGTACATTTTTAGCAGCGTGACATAGTATTTTAAAGTTATTAGAAATTCGCAAAGCCGGCATTTATGTGGCCGTACTCAATTTTTATATTACCGTTTGTGAGCAGAGAGTGTTGCATTTCTGGTCTGGGTTCCTCTGGGTTGCTGTCCTAGGTTTCTCATTTCCAACAGGGGCGGGGGGGGGAGCAGCCACATATAGGCTGTCAGCCCCTTTGTCCTTGCAATCCTAGGGCCACAAATCAAAGCCCTTTTAAACCCTTTCAACCCCCCAACAATAAATCACCACATCTGCCGACACCGTTTAATATAAATATGCCATTTCTGAATCTAAAACTTGCAGTCTGAGAGGCTTCTATACCGAGTTGTACTATTGACACATTATTATTTTTTAATAAAAGCTACACATTACTTTTCTTACACCTGCTACAGGTCCGCCACCATTTCAATCACCTGAAAACACTTATTACTTGCTTTACATACCTTAACAATATAACTTATTTCTATAAAAGCTTCATAATATATTTTAACGTTTATTAGCTGTAAAATAATAATTTAAAGCTCGTTTAATTTTTAAAACTTTTTATTACTAAAATGCGTATTAGTAAAGTAAAAAGATAAAAGAATAATGCGACTGTATTAAAGAGAGAAAGGTCGGCATAGACAGTATAAAATTTTAGGCCTACAACGTACTCTAATAACGCTATATTTAATAATAACGTAAGAAAAACTTAGAATATTCACGCGTATATATCGGAATACGATAATTTTTATATTGTTGTTGTAGTTTTAATTTGAAAAAGGTATTGGAGAATATAACAATTTTACGATTCAATTATTAATTAACGAATTTCGATACAAATATACGAAATTTTAATAAAGTTTATTATTTTATAACTATGTCGTATAAAACTACGAAATTTACTTGTTTATTAGTAAGATAAAAACGTTAATAAATTATTTATCGTTATATAAAGCCAGCTAATAATTTTTATTACGAAATTGTAAGCTTACTATTAACGAACGATAACGTAAAATAACGCTTACTAACTGCATGTTATGGTAAGTCAAAATGTATTATGGCTAATGTACGTAGCACTTTTGTCAACTGATCCGTTAGTTCGTCTGCTATTTACCGTCTACATTCGATCTGTTATGACCAAAGGCCTTGGCTCGGTTAACAGACGGTCGGAGGTTGTGGGTCTCGAGCCACGTAACTGGCTTAAAGGTCTTAAAGCGTTAGGCGCTTTAAGCCCCTTAAGCCTATAGGGACGGCTTAAAGGGCTTAGCGGGCTTAAAGGTTTAAACCGTTTAAGTACCTTAAGCTAAAATTAATATATATACGTTTATTATTTCCTATAGTTTAAATAGTACCTGTTTGTAATAATAATTGGTTATCTAGATTTATATTTATTATTATTAAATGTAATTATCGGTTTATTGCTTAAATTCCTACGATATTACTATTAATATAAACCGTATGATTTAAGTTTAATAGTTAATTAAGTTTATAGCCGTTATATGTTGTAAATTTTTGTTCAGTAATACCGTTAAACTTTAAGCAATATTTAATACTGTTAAAATGTTGACCAGCACCGAAATTATCGTTCTTACCTTTACCTAACAGCTATAAGAACGCGTTTAACAGCTTAAGGCTTATGTTTAATAGTTTACTGCTTAAGCCGTCGCCCTAGCCAATTTAATGCCAGCGGTTACTTTAAAACTTAAGGTTAAAAACCCTGAACCTTATAATAATACAGAAAACGTTTAAAGCTTTTTAACCTAGGCTAAAATATATTTACGACTGGAGAAAGTCGAAGGCGACGTCGACAGCATCCTTGTTATAGTAAAATTCCTTAAGAAAAACGCTTTGGATTAATTTAAGCTTATATTGAAAAATTACCTAGAAAATACGGAAAACAATTAGGAAACGATTACTAAAAACACTTTCGAAACTTACGTTAATTTCGAACAAAAGCTTAAAGATAATTTCGATAACCTAGATATAAAACGAAAAGCTACGTAGGATCTTTTATAGCTTAAATAAAAAGGATTAGTTTTTAGATACGTAGTCAAATTTAAAAACTTTACAGCCAAAATAGGAAAAGTAAATAACGAAAACTATACCTTGATCGACGTCTTTTATAAAGGATTAAAAAAAATGTTAAAGACGAAATTATTAAAATCGAACGGCCTAGCGCATTTAATAAATATATCGCTAAGGCTGTAAAGATCGATAATCGACAGTTTGAACGACGACAAGAACGACATAAATAGTTTGCCTTACGGTCCAAGCTTTAAGGGGCTAATTAAAATCGAAGACGCCTTAGACCTTTTACCTTTTATAAAACTTAACCAAAACCTATGGAATGAAGGGTTATTCAGTCGAAAAATAAGAAGTCCGTTATCTGTTATAACTGCGGTAAACCCGGATATATTACGAGAAAATGCAAAAGCCCTAAAAAGCATATATATTAGGTTTTAATCCCTGAAAATCAGTATAAAAAGGAACCTGGCGACAAAAAAAAGATTAGCATAATTCGCGCCAAAAATAATAATAACCTTTTACCTAAAGTGCGATATGGAATAAAAAAAGCAAAGAAGTTAGCTTAAGCAAAAGCTAAAAAAGCTAAAGAAGTTAAATTTACTAGATTTATTGTTATCTAGTAGCTACAGAAATACGAAGGATAAAAAGAGCTGAGCGACGATAAGCTACCAACCCGTACGTAATAAAACTGGCAGCAGAAAAATAACTAGTTAAGATTTAACGCATAATTAAAGGAATACCGAGGATAGGACGAAAACCTATGCCCAGGAAAACCCGATCGGCACGGGAAGCTTTATGCGGTTAGCTGTCGACTGTAAGATAAGGAATAGCTGTGTGCTGAGTAAGGTGATCGCCAATCAGTCGCAGAGTGAATTTCAAGAAGTGAATGTATAAGGTTACTTCCATCTGGCGTTTTTTAGTGCTGCTAGATGGTTATTTATACTAGTATGTGGGTCGGTGGTTGGTTGGTTATTAGCCGTAGACCTATTGGGGCTGTGTTCTTATAATTACTTCCTTTTTTTTAAGCTGTTGGTTTTTAATAGCGTTATTGTTTATGCTTAGCGTAGGTTGGAATATGTGCAAGTTGCGCTGGTTTTCCGATTGTGCTTTTATATAGTAGTATCGTATTATGTTATAGGGGTTGCCGTAATTACTGTTATATATTTGTTTTATATGTCCGCTTAGGTATAATCCTAATTCGTTTCCTAATTTTACTATATTTCTTTTTTTTCCGACTTTTTATTTCCTTTTTTTTTTTGCGTACGTTTCCAGTTTAGTTTCCTTTTTACCTTTTTTTTTACGATTTTTATCGCCTTTTATTTTAAGTATATTTTCCGTTTAATTTCCGCTTATTATGGCGATTATTCGCGAAGCTTTTTACGAACGTTAGTACTTTAATATGGATATTAAGTAGGATTATTATGGAAGAACCCTCTTAGTGGTGTGGCATCGCTCTTTCCTCTTAGTCTCATTCGCATGAGACTCTCATGACGTAATTACTGCTGGCTACAGTAGATACTTAGTCAAGCAGGTCTCCCGCATGGGAGACCAAGCTTCTCAATAAATCATCATCACTGGAGAACCTTGCATCACAAGGATTTTTTTTAGCGTTAGGTCCTTAACGCTGACGGTAATCCGGATTCCGCTTGTTCGATGGGCGGCAATAAGCCGTATTATGTTTGTATAACGTAGTGTTATTTCGATTATCGCGTTATCTGCGTTTAGGTTCCGGGCGTTTTTAACTGCGTCGTCGCTAGTTATTACTATAAAATATCCCGTACCGTAAGTGCTTATTTTTAACGTTGTTAATAACGCTATTTAATTTCTGTCCAGATTCCGATTATTTTTAAAGATACGGCCTAGTTTATTTCTAATTTCGCCGTCGAAAACTAGGGCTTGATCGAAGATTTTGAAAAATATCGTACTGATGGTATATTATATAAGCGCGACGATGTATTTGCGACCGGTCGCCGTTTTAATATTTTTCGGAAGGTTAAGCTTGCCCTTAAGGTAGTTATTACGGAAAAGTATCGTTTTTTTGTTACGTCGGAAAACGATTTCTAAATGTTCGTTATGGCTGTAGAGGCGTAATTTTAGCGTTACCTTTTAGATTTGCAAACTTAGGTTATTTTTGTAAGTTTTTTGCTTTTTTTTTTTACTGTTTTATAGCTGATTTCCGAATAAGCGTAATCTTATAATATTCTTATAAGCTAGGAGGTTTTTAATAAGCGTTATGTTACTGCGTTTCCCGCTTACGAATAAATTCCGCCTATTTTTTAACGTTTTAACGAAACCTTATTCCTTTTAGAAAATTACGATTTTAATAATTCCTTGCCGGATAAGGCTGTTACTAAACTTCGATACTTTAAGCGCTTTAAAAATAGCGTTCTTTTTCCGACTTTTGACCGATTATATTCCGGTTACCTAAAACCGGTTTTTAAGCAGAAATAAAACGTTCCCGAATTTCTTTTAAGTTTTACGTTTACCAAAATTAACAAACGTATTTGTACGTTGCCGTCGTATATTTTGCGATTAATTTTTTATATTTTAGCGTTAATTTCTTACAGTACGTTTATTAAAAAAAGTTAATTAATGTAAGGCTTAATAATTAAACGCGAAACTTGGTTTCGAAATAAAGGTTCGATTTTTTTTACGTCGTTTATTAGGTTTCGTTCGTTTTCCGATTTGTTAACGAAAGTTTTATAATTTAATTTTTCCTATTTAATTTTACTTGGATTTTTGGTTTAATATATATATTTAATAATGTTTAATCGGTTTGTTTTCGACCGGTATACGATGGGTAGTTATTTGCTAAAAGCTTAAACGTAATTATATAATTAATCTTTTCAGTTTAATGTTTTAATATTGTTTAAAATTATTTTTTACGTTTTTGTAATTACCTTATAACCGTTTTCCGGTTAGGTTATTATGCTTTTATGTATTTTAAGTTATTTTACTTCCTATATACGCGTTCAATTCTTTTTTATAACGTTGCAATATTTTCGGCCCGTATTCGAAATACTTTCGGGGTTTTTACGTATTATATTCGGCAGGCCAGCTTTTTTATTTGATAAAATATTTACGTTGCCCCCGATTATTCTTATAACGGACGATATCCTTTATTACCTATTTTTCCTGTTTATTTATTAGGTTTAATAATATTAACTAAGCGTCGTTTAATTTTCGATTATGTTACGGTTTTAATAAGGATACCGGAAATATATTATATATCCGTTAATACTTAATAAGCAATATTACCCTGTACGCCTAAAAACCTATTTATTCCTTAATCGTTACCCGGACGTAAGTAAATGCGAACTTCTTATTTTTAAACCTGAAGTTCTTCGTCGATAGGCCTACCCATTACCCCGGCCGAAACTTTATAGGCATATGGCGCTAATTGTAATACTTTTTCTGGGTTACTGCCGCTTTTTCCCAGTATTCGTACATCTTTCGACGGATGGTCGCAGTTTTATCGAGCCATTTCTTTACCCTTTATACCTGCCCCTTAAATCGCTATAGAAAATATTTTACTATTTTTAGGTAATATCTATATAAAGCCTTAAACGGAAAGCGGCCGGTAAATACATCCCGAACATTATTATACGCAAATTCTGCGTTCCGTAATAACTTTATTTAGTTATCCTGGTATTCGTTTACGTAATTACGAAAGTAATATTTTAATATTTAATAAATACGTTTAATTTATTTATTAATCTACAAGTAATATACGGTCAATATCTGCCGTTTAATTTTCTGTTCGTTATAAAATCCTACTTAAAATTAATTAATTAACAGCTTATCTTTATTGCTAACGATTTTAACCAACGTTCCGAACCTATATTCCATTTTATCGTAAAGTAATCGGGTTAGTTCGGCTACGGTTAAGATTTTAACCGTAAAAATAAATAAGGTTAATTTCGTAAAACGATTAATAATTATTAAGATTACGTTATACTTAAGCTTATTTAAATCCAGGCTTTTAAAAAGCCCTATAATAAAATTTAACGCGATTTTTTAAAAAAGTTACTTAAGTAATAATAAAAATTATAATTGCTTATATAACTTATAATATAGCTTTATTATCCCTTAGCAACTCGGATATTACTTAGTATACTTTTGGATATCGTTCGTTATATTTTCTTAATAAAACTTTCTAATTATTAATTCTAATATACGGGCGTATCCTATATATCCCGCCCTTAAATCGTTATAATATTAATTAATTAATTGTTTCTATAAGGCGCTTTACGACGGAATTACGAATTTATTCCGATAATGTAAAACTTTATTTGGATTTAAGAAATACCTTCCTTTTATTCCGGCTTAACGTCCGGCTATTCGTATTAACTTTATAATATCCAAGTTTTTAATTTACAACTTTCGAACTTAATCGTAAAACTATCGGAAAATTTTCGGTTAAAATACCGTTTCGTTTTTAGCTAATTCCTTTACTAAAAAACGTAAAACGTACTGGTTATAAACAATAACCTTAATACCAATTTCGTCCTTTCCAAATTTTTCGGAATCCGATCTTAATATAGTTACAACTTATAGTTGCTATCGTTTAGCCGCTAATCGTATTACCGTTACGATTTACGTTTACATTATTGTATGCAAGTAATAAATTTAGCAGGTACATAATTTCCTATCTTTTTTTTTTCGAAAATTTCCTGCAATCGTATAACGAAAGTTTTCCGCTTTTTTTACGCGGATAATAATTAATTAAGCTTTCGTTACTTAAAATCTATTTGGAGACTTTACGGCAAACAAATTTTAGGCCGCTTTTATAAAGCTTTTTACCTTTTTGTAATTTTCCGAATCGCGTTATATATTTACGACTACTTTCCATACGCTTTCCGGCATATCGTCCGTAAATTTAAGTTTTTTAAATAACGTAAAAATTATATTTCCGTACTTAATTTTCCCAGATATATAATCTAGGTATTTAAAAAATCCATCCGCCGGGTTAGCAGTACCCGGTTAATATTAAATTTCGAAATCGAATTATAAAAGGCGGTAAACTTATCGGATTAATTTTCCCCTTAGGTTATACGTTAATACCTCTACGACGTTCTTTAGCGCTATATAATCGGTAAATATTAAAAATCTTTTTTCCGTTCCTTCAAAATATTAACGTTAATATTTTAAATTTTCTACGATCGCTAGCAATTCTTATTACCTTATAGCCTATTATTTTTTTATTAGGGTAAATTTCCGCAATTAATATGTATTTAAGCGTTATTATTCTTTATATTTTTATAAAAATATCCCCGATATAGCTTTTACCGATACGTCCGTTTCGACCTTAATATCTTTGGCATTATCCTAATATCGAAATATAATCGCAAACTAAAAAGCATCCTTTAAGGTCCGGAATACCTTTTGTTACTTTTCGGGTTAATAAAATTTTGCTTTTTTGCCTTATACTTTTTTTTTTAAAGTTTTGTAATAAGTTCCGTAATACGTAAGTAATATGCAATAAATTTCCGATAAAAGTTTGCAAATCTTAAAAAAACTTAAATATTTCGAATTAATTACGGTTTTAATTATACTACAATAACGTTAACCCGTCGGCGGTCCATCTTTAAGCCTTTGGTATTAATTACGAATTTTAAAAACTTTATTCTTTTTTTAAAAAATTCGTATTTAAACGTTTTTACGAATAGCTAATATTGTAATAACCGTTCGTAAATTAATTAAAAATATTTCGTATATTTTTTTTGTTATCCGAATAAATAACGATATCGTTTAGATATATTATATATATATAATTTATTAATCCAGTTAATACTTTATATATATAACTTTAAAACATAACTAACGTATTAGTAAGGTTAAACGGCATAGCCGTATATTCGAACTAACCGTAACGCGTTCGGAAGGCGGTTTTTTACTTATCGCCTTTTTTAATCCGAATACAGTAATACGTATCTTTAAAGTTAATTTTCGAAAATATTTTAATAACTTTTAAACGATTTATAACTTTCGAAATTAAAGGCAAAAAGTACCGGTTCTTTATCGTAACCCGGTTTAATTTTTTATAATCGACGCATAGTTAGAAATTGCTATCCTTTTTAAGTACAAATAGTACGGATACTTCCGCGTCCGCTTTTAAGTAACGTATCTTTCTTATTTTTAAATTTTCTTATATATATTTTTCGAACGCTTTTCGTTTCGTTTCCGAAATGGGATAAATGAGCCCAAATAAGGGCAACTTGTTAAGGGTTAAGTTTATTAGGTATTCCGCTTTTAGCAGCTGAAAAATCTTTTTTGCAGCTTTTTCGGAATACATTTACCAAAAGTTTTTTAAGCAAACTAGGAATTTTGTTATCGTTTAATATAATTATTTCCCGAATTCCGGGCTATTTAGCTTATCGGTTAACTTTATCAAATTAATAATATAAACCTGTTTACCGGAAAGCGCTAGGTTTACGATTTTCTGCCCGTCGACCTCTTGTAACGATTTATATATCCATTAATACGTGGCCGTATTTAACAAGATTCCTAATTTGCCTATGCCGGGTTAAAACAGTAAAAAATCGGGCGCCTTCCGGTTACAACGTATTATGAAATATATTTATCTAAATTTTCGTTCGTTTTTATTATTATCTCTTATGCTAATAAAAATTTCGTAAACCCCGTAACATTTAATATATATGCTGTTAACGCCGATAAAGCCCGGAATATTTACGGAAATAAGTCGGAACTTAAACTTCTTTATTAACTTTTTGCTTACTGTATTAACTTGCGCCCCGGTATTTATATTTACTTATATTATTACATTTCTCGTATCTTTTTTAATAAATGCTTTCGTTTTAAAGGGCGGTTTTATTCCGATCGTTTTATAGTTTTCTACCGAAAAAAATTAAACGTATATACTTACTTCGGCTTTTTTTTTGAAATTATATTTAAAAAATAATCCGATTTATCGTTATTATATACCTTAACGTTTTATACCGCTTTCGGAAGTTAATTTCCGTACGGTCGGGACGGTAAAATCCTAATATCCTTTTTTAATTTGCAGTCGACGGCCTTATAACCTAACTTTTTACAATGAAAGCATTTTAAAGGACCCTTATAAAAGTTAAAGATATTAAACCGCGCGGACTTACTTCGGTCGAAGTTAAATCGACGGTTGCTCGAATTCCGAATATAAAAATAACCTTACTTTTTATTATTCCTTCGTAATACCTTTAATCGGTCCTTCTTTTTAAAAGCCCTTTTCTTAAAAGCGTTAAAATAAAACCGTTTATTTTTATTAATACTTTTAACGAAGGACAATCGGTCCTTATTTGCCTTTTTCCAAACATTTTAGTAACGTTTTGCTTTATTTGCTACATTGCTGGTTCGGTCCAACTTAACGTCCTTACGTAATAAGGTATTTCGCAACTTTAATAATAACTTATAAAAATAATTAAATACGAAATACTTATTATCCCGATTATTTTCCGGGCTTAAAGCGTCTACCGGCTTTATCTTATAAACCAAAAGCTTTTATTTAACGTAAAAGTCTAACGGCGACTAATCGGCTCGCTATCGTAAATTTATAAATTGCTTCCGATATTTTCGATCAAAAAATATAAAATTCGAATAAGTTTTTTTAATAAACGTTTATAAATTTTCCATTTTTAATTTTTTTTCGTAATCGAAATAATTAAACGTAACGCGGTACGATCGCTAAACGCTTGCAATTAAAGCGTTTATATGGCCTATAGCCTACTGGATATAAGTAATTACGTTTCGTCCTGGCCGTTTAACGTATATTTCGGTTACGGCTTTTATTTAATTTTCTTTTTTTCTAATCGACGTACGCTCAGTAAACTTCGGGCAATTGTAATATGGTACCCGCTTATCGCCCTTAAGCTTTTATGTCGACGTAGCAAATAACTTATAAAATTCTACCTTTTCGGCCTATGTAATCGCCTGTTACTCGGCTATCTGCCGGAAAAATTCCGAATGCTGCTTATTTTGTTAACGAATAATCTTTAAAATTTGTTTATTACTAAAAGGTTTAAATTTCCCTTATTTTAAGCCTTCAGGCATTACTATCGTACTACGTCCGTTATTCGACCGTTCGACTAACGGTTATCGGAATACGCTCCGGTTACGTATACGAAATAATTCGTACTTTTAAAGGACGTAATTTTCTCCCTGCTAAAACTTTATAACAGGTTTTTCTATATGTATTTATATCGTAACCGATCGTTTGTCGATCGGATTCAGATCTATATTTTCTCCTGTAAGCGAATTAGGTTCATTTTATAATTTGCGTATTTTACACCTAATAACTTTCGCGTTATTTTCTATAATAAAAAAAAAAAAATTATAAAATAAGGTATAGTTATATATTAAGTAAGGTGATCGCTAACCAGTCGCAGAATAAATTCCAAGAAGTAAATGTATAAGGTTACTTCTATCTGGCGTTTTCTAATGCTGCCAGATGGTTATTTGTATTAGTATGTAAGTTGGTGGCTGGTTGGTTACTAGCCGCAGACCTATCGGGGCTATGTTCTCACATCAACGACCGCAATGCGAGGTATATAAGGACGAGAAAGAATATATCGCGCGACGAATTAAGCGTATATAGCGATAAGGCTTCGATTTTAAGAATTAAATATAACGAACCTGTCACACAACCACCTGGAAATGTAATCAGTATCCGAAAGGGGTTCTTGATTTGCAGGTAACAATAGGGCGAAAAAATGATTTAGTAATCTGTTTGTTAAAGGAATTTGCGGACTCTTCCTTTAATCGAAAAACGTTACCTTTGATTAAAGGCTTAGATTGATAGCTAAGAAGCGAAACTAAGTAGGTGCTATTTATAAGCAAACATAGAAGTTTTATATGTCCTTTCTCTTTAATATAACTTCTGTTTGGTTTCTGTAATATCTCTGTAATGCCTTTATAATATCTTTATAGTGTTCCTGTGGTGTTTCTGTAAGCTCCGCAGAAACTATTTTTCTTAGTACCGAAGTTTACCCGACCCAAGGTTATTCCCCCTTTTGGTTTTCCGCAGATAACGAGAAATTTCAATCCGTAATACCATTCCCTTCTTTTCAAAATCTTTATCCTTAAAAATAAAATAAGTACGTTTTATTCGTTTTTCGCCTCCTTTAACCTATAGTTTTTAATTTACTGTTATAGTAGGTTTACTACGAAAACGCGCTAAATCCTTTACCGAAAGTCGAAAAAACTTAGTTTCTTCCATTTCCGATTTCGGATACCTAATTATGCTTTATAAACGTTACGAAAATTTAAAACTGGAATGTAAGATGATTAAAGGGCGAAAAAGGTGCCAGCATTATTATAAGGCTAATATGCCTTATAAGGCTATTAACATTTTTTTAAAGTCGTTACAAAACATCCGGTTCGAAAAGGTACGGATTGATCGTAAGAAACGGGCCGCCGAAGAAATACTGTTAAACCTGCAGCAATTGCAAACAGAAGCTATGGTTAAGTTGATCAGGTTAAGCCGTTAACAAGACTTTTTACAACGTCGGGGTATAGAAATGATTTGCCGCGGGTTTCGTTTCGTAGACGAATTAGAAAAACAAGAAAGATTAAATAAGGAAAGGGAAGAAATGGAATAACGTCGTATAAAAACAAAATAAGCGTAATTTGCTTTAGAAATAGACGTTACGGCAGAAACCTTTATTTTTTTGGATTAGAGCGGTTTAGGATTAAACCTAGATACCGGCCCGTTATCGCCTGCGACCTTGGCCGTATTAAAGTCGGTCGGTTAGGATTTTGACGGTAAAACGTTTTAATTAGGTTCTTTACATTCGTTAGGTATTTAAAAAGTTTTGAAGTATTTTCTTCGTATAGGTAGTCCTTTTATTTGATCAAATATTAGACCTTATTTTTAATTGCCCTGGAGTCCAGTGTTTGTTTAACTTCGTACTTATTATCGTTTTTTTCGATTTTTAGATTAGTTTTTAATAGAACGTTTTTGGGTACGGGTTTAAACAAAGAAATATGAAAAATAAGGTGTATTTTTATCGTTTTGGGTAGCGACAGTCGGTAGTTAGTTTTAGAAATAACTTTATCGATCTTAAACGGACCAAATTTTTTAAAGTTAAGCTTATTACTAAGTTTTTTTATTTTAATTTGAAAAATATTCGAAGTTGCGTTTTATTTTTAGTGTAACAAGTAAACTTTATTTCCTTTCGATAAAATTAATTTCTTAGTTCTTTTTTTATTATAATATTAGGTTATTTTTTATTAAAAGAATCGTAATTTATTTTATAGGCGGACTTATATTATTTAGATTTTAGTTGTTATCGTTTTTACTCGAAAAGCTTTCGCGGTTAACTTTAAAGCTTCGTTTAATAGCTATTCTAGCCGTTAAATTTTTGCTTGGTAACTATATACCGTTATATAGGAAGAAATGCTTATGTTTTCGTTAATAGATATATTATAAGCTATTTGGGCTAATAGAAAAAGTTTAACCCAATTATTTTGCTGGTAGTTAATGTAACTTTTTAAATATTACTCCAACGTTTAATTTAAACGTTTTATTTGTTTATTTGTTTGTAGATAATATGTTATAAAAAAAATTTAAACTTGGCGTTTATCTGCTTAAAAAAGCTAGTATTAAACTTTAATATAAAAAGTTTATTTTTGTTTAAAATGATTTTTTTTGGTATTTTATACTTGTTAAGATAATATCGGACAAAGGCGTAAGCTAGTTGTTTTGCCGTTACGTTTCTTTTAAAAGGTAAAACGTACTTATATTTAGTAAGTTTGTTAACGATTACCTATATTCCATCGTATTAAACTTTAGTAACGGGATTTTTTAATAGGAGTAAACCAGTAATAAAATTGTAAGTAATAATATTCCAAACCTTTTTTGGAATATTTGTAGGCTGTAAACGTTCATAGGGCTTATATCAGACTGCTTTTGCTTTATTACAAATATTGTAATCCTTAATTACTTACTTAATAATTTGTCGAAATTTTAAAAAGTCGTATTTTTTTTATAATCGTTTAGTAGTTTTGAAGATACTTTAATATCCGTATAACGGATTTTCGTAAAACTTTTTAACGAATTACTTTTATTGGTTTCGAAAAATGTAAATTTTGTTACTGTATAACAGCTGGTTTTTAGATTATTTATTTAATTGTTGTACTTTTTTTTGCTTTTCCTTATTATAAGAATTTCGTAATTTCGTTAAAAGTTTTACGGTAAATTGCTTTAGTATTTTATATAACCGTAAGGTATCGTCTTTAATCTATTGTAACATTTGCATTCGACGTTTCGGAACTTTGGAATTGTAATTTCTTTTACGACTTAAAATATCTGTTTAAATACTTTCCTTTCTTTTAATATAATAGATTTAGAA
This sequence comes from Monosporascus sp. mg162, assembly GCA_004155945.1. Lineage (NCBI taxonomy): Eukaryota > Fungi > Ascomycota > Sordariomycetes > Xylariales > Monosporascus > Monosporascus sp. mg162. The sequence goes on from QJNY01000142.1 coordinate 35,388, forward strand.
ATATACTTCGACAAAAAATTTATCCAAATTTCGTGACGTTTATTTAATTTTTAAATAGTTAAAAACCGGGTAAGGTTTTTATAATTTAAGTAAATGTTAAAAGGCTTTTTAATTCTGTTAAAGAAAGGTTTTTATTTTTTAAAAACGTTAATAATCGTTAACAGCTTTTTGTCGTAGATCTTGTATCTAAGTTTTACGTTTCGTAAGGCCTTAGAATAATAGGCTACTAGGTATTATTTTTTATTATCTGTTTATTATTTTTAAACTGCGCTGAAGGTATAATTTAAGGCGTTTATTTTTAGACGTTTCCTTTTATTGGCGTTGAGTAATTTAATTATTAACGCTTTAGTAATTTCGTTTTTAAATAATTAGAAAGTTTCTTTAATTTCCTTTAAAAGTTCGAATTTCTTTTTAATATATTCTTTAATAGTAAGTTCCGTTAATGGTTTAATAATATCTTTATATCCCTTGATTAAATTACGTACGTAACCCGTAAATCCTAAAATCTGCCGGGTATCGGTAACGGTTACCTTATTAAGGATGGGCTAATTTTTAATTATTTTTAATTTAGAATTTTAAATCTAAATTTAACCGGAAATAAAGGTAAATCTTAAATAATTTAACTTTTACGTATGCCAGACATTTTTGGCAAGGTTAATTCCGATATTTGCTTTATTTAAAGCTTTAAAAACCTGGAAAACATGCTTTTTATATTTTTTTAACGTTTCGGAATAAATAAGGATGTCGTCGAGGTAAACAAAAATATACTTATTTAGGAATTTCCTAAATATGGTTATAATTAAGCGTTAAAAACTGGTAAAAGCATTAATAAGTTCTAAAGGCATTATTCGATATTCGTAATACCCGTATATCGTTCGAAAGGCAGTTTTTTATTTTTTTTCCTTTTTTTATTTTAATGCAGTAATACCCGTTTCGAATGTTTAAGGCGGTAAACCATTTGGCTTTACTTACGTTTTCCCTTAAGGTATTTATTAAAGTTACGGGATAGCCGTTTTTAATAATAATATCGTTTAGCTATCGGTAATCGATTACGCGTCGATAAACCGGATCTTTATTTTAATCGATTTTCTGCTTTCCGTTTTTAATTTTGGGTATTATAAGTATAAAGTAACTTACGAGAAATTCGGATAGTTAAATATAATTTTCTTTTAAATCCAACTAAATACTTTTTTATAAGGCTTTTACTTTTTCTGGATTTATGTAGTAAATTTTGTAAAACTTAACGTAATATCTTTCTTTAATAAGTATGCGATAATTCCATTATCCGTATAAAGGCAACTTATAGGTTTTTCTGTTCTTAAAAAATCGTTCGAATCGTTAATACTTTAAAGGTATAATACTGGCAAAATTTAATACCTTAACTTTTCGGATTATGTAGTAAACTTTTTTGAACTTTTTTTTAAAAGGAATTAATTCGTAATTTTAAAAAAGCTCGCAAATTTTCCAATTAATTAACGGATTGCTAGAATTAAATTACGGCATTTTTAAAATAACATCATAACTTGAAATGTCGGCGATATCTAATATAAGATACTTTTAATACCTTTAAATTAATATTAAAGATCTTTTAATTTTTTTAAAAATTCGTCCGCCATCGTATTAAAAAAAATTTCTATTAACTATCCGTAATTTATAAAACTTTAACTTATACCTTTAAAGAATATAATAGTTTTCGGTTACCGCTGACGAATAAAGTTATTTTTTGCTTTAAAGTTAATTATAACTTTAAATATATGGCTTTGGTACCGAATAAAAATTTCGATTTAACTTCGTAATCCTTTTTTTTACCGTATACAATGTTTTAGTTCGCAAAACTTCTCGACGCCTTAATTTAAAAAGCTTTTACCGTTTTTTAACTTCGTAATTCTATTCGCTAAAAAGCGTCTTTATTCGCAAGCTTTTTTAACTGCGTATTTAGTACATTTATCGTTTATGCAAGTATACTACTTTCGTTAGCCAATTTGGCATTTTACCTTAATAATTTTTACTTTTAACGTTTAAAAAGGCTTCCGATTCGAAACTGGGATTTTTGCAAGGCTTGCTCCTATATCCAAAAGTTTATGCATTATGCATAACATGAAAGTATAACATAAGTAACCCTAAGCAATAACTTTTCGGTTTTGATCCGAATCGGGATGCAAATAACAAGATCGAAGATATTCGAGCCATCGGGGGATTTCGATATATCTGCAATCGTTATTAGGCTTTATAAAGGTTTTTTAGTCCTAACCGAACCAATAATCGTTATTTTCCTTTACTCGAAGGTAAATTGGATAATCGTTATCGTTACAAGCCGAAAAATGGAAAAGTCCGTGCTTTTTAACAAAATCCTATTTAGGGGTTTCGGTTTTAAGATATACCGCACGTTTTGGGGATTCGCTGGATTTAAGGATTTTCTGCCCGTAGGTGTTAAATTCTGGACGTATTTAGCTATATTCGTAATATATTTCGCACTTTTGTATATCCAAATAACATTCGCATTTTAGCCTTATAGCTACCTCAAAAGCTAGTTGTTCGAGATGATACTTATAGGCTTTAGCTATTTGATTTTGGCAAATCGGGTAACGCTCGTACTTTAGGTTACCGTTTGGTTTATAGTAAGTTGTCGCGATGGTATATTCCTGCTAGAAAAAGGTAAAACTAATTTCCTTCTTTTTTTCGCTTTTATTATCTGTTTCTTATTCGGCCGTTTAACCCTTTTTTAAGGAATTCCTTCTTTCCTGGAATTCTTTTTAGCTAGGAAACGACATTCGTTCTTGTAATAATCTTTCTTGTTACAGTTAAAGTATTTAATATTCGATTTATCTTTTTTAGGCGCCCTGGAAATGGTATTCGCTTTTTTTTAGATTTTATCCTTGTTTTTACTTCTTTAAAATTTGCTGTTAAAGTTTCGATCGTCCTTTTTCCTATCGGATCTCTTTTTCTCTAAGTACCATTTAAAAGTACGTCGATTGGCAATAATAGCTTTATTAATATAATCTTAAAAAGGGTTAATCTTAAGTACTTTGTATATTTTATTTTTAACTTGTAATTTTAAGCCGTTATTAAAAGGACAAAATAATACGTTTTCTAAGAAATTAAAAATTAATGCAAAGCGATTAAACTTAATCCCATACTTAATTGCTAACTTTGTTTGCTGGAAAAGGTGCAATTTTTCGACCGTATACTGTTTTTTATCGGAATTTCCAAATAAAGCTTGCATTTTTTCCTTAAAATATTTATAAATGCCGAAAATATAATTAATTAAATCGGAAAATTAGTTAAAGTAATTTACAAAGTAATCGTTTATAATAGATTCGAATTATAAAAAAACTTTTCCAGCAAGCAGTTAAAAAATAACTATTAACTTTTAATAGTCTTCCGTTAAAAAATTCTTATAAAACTTAAAGTAAAGTTTGGCCTGGACCAAAAGTCCTTTTATATCTATAGTTTTATTATAGGGTTTTAAGGAAATTAGCTTATAACTTTTAATCTTTAACGTTTTATAATAAGCAGGGAATGGAATAATATTTTTACTGGATTAATTCGCGCCAAATAAAGGTAATGTCGAAAATTTTTGCTGTCGAGCAAGTTTAATATTTTCCCTTTTTACTGCCTAAATTTTAATTATTAAGGTGCGCAGCTTGTCGTTAATCGTAAGTTCTCTTTCCTTACCTTTCGGGCTGTCGGATTTTTCTTTTTCTTTTTCCGGTTCGTTTTCCTTGACCTTAATAATTTCCTTGGGAGCCAGGAAGGGTTGTTATAAAGAAAAAGAAGATCCTTCTTAAAACCGAATAGTAAAGGGGGCTATGTTGTCGATTAAAGAAAGGACTTTTTTAATAAGGGGTAAGATATTTTAATCCAGATATTAATCCCTTGTTAATAAGGGCAATCGGGTATATCGTTTGTTCTTTGAACGCCGTTCTGTAATATCGTTTTTACTGGGTTCAGGAAAGCTTATGCCTAACTGGGCCTTAAACTATTCGTCGGCTATTAATTAAAGAATTATTAAAATGTAACGAACCTGTTACATAATTATCTGGAAATATAATCAATATCCGAAAGGGGTTTTTAATTTGCAGGTAATAATAAGGCGAAAAATAATTCAGTAGTCTGTTCGTTAAAAAGATTTGCGGACTTTTCTCTTAATCGAAAAACGTTGCCTTTAATTAAAAGCTTAGATTGATAACTAAAAGGCGAAACTAAGTAGGTGCTATTTATAAGAAAATATAGAAATCTTATATATTCTTTCCCTTTAATATAACCTCCGTCTGGTCTCTGTAATATCTCTGTGGTATCTTTATGGTGTTTCTGTAATGTCTCTATGGTGTCTCTGTAGGCTCCGCAGAGACCATTTTTCTTGGCACCGAAGTTCACCCAACCTGAGGTCATTCCCCCTTTTGGTCTTCCGCAGACAACGGGAGATCTCAATCCGTAACATTAAACTGGCAGCGATTTTAGAGACCAAAAGTAATACCGCTATATATGCGAAATGGTAACGATGGAAGAAATCGACGAGCTGGCAATTATGTTACGGATTGGGAGTACCGTGACAGCTCCAGTATATATGCAGCTGTAAGCACTAGAATGATTGCCACAATTGCGATCATTCCGCCAATCTTTTGCCCCTGGCGCAACGGTATGGTGCAGCCGTAACAAATTATTAGGAGCTGGCCAGAAGGAAAATCCTGCCTTACATATAAACCTTAGTACTATTACCAATAATGCGATTATTAAACGTAAAAAGATTTAATTTAAAGAATAATAAAAAGGTATTGTTAGAAAATGATTACCGATTTACGGATTTAGTTAGCCTTTACGAAGGACCCAGAAAAACGATTAGCTATATAGGAAAAAAATTCGCTTTTTTTTGAATTAAAATTGGAAAACCTTAAAACCCGAATATATTACCAAAAGAGCGTTTTAAGATTAAGTGGAATATTTGACAGCGACGTTACGCCGATAAAAATAGCAATTACAATAAATCTAAAATAAAAATAAAAGACTTAAAGAAAAAATTTGACAATTTGAAAATAGCTTAAAAGATTTAAACCACCTAAAATAAGGCTTCAGGTTAGCAGAAATAAGGATAAATAATAATACCTTAAGAAGGTTTTAAATGCGATACGAACAGTACGAAAAAATCTTATTCCGGTATAAATATAAATTAAAAATAAACGATATACCGTATTTGTAGATTACGGAATATAAGAAGGTAATTATATTGCTCTAGAAATAGTTAACGAGCTATAACTGCTATGGTAAAATAAGGAATATCTTTACGAGGTTGAAAATACCGAAGGCCAATTATTTAGCTACGACGACGGATAGGTCCGATATAAGATTAATTACCTTAAAACCTTTATCGAAGGAAAAAAATAAGTTATTAATTTCGATATTATCGGTATCGAGGATTACGATTTAATTTTAGGTTTGCTATTATTGAAATAATATAATCCGGCCATTAACTGGAAAATTTGCGAAATAGATTACGATTTATTTCCCAACGATAAGCTAAACGACGAAAAAATTTAATATTTAATCGATAAGGTAAACGAATGTCGGCATAAGGAAACGACAAAAATTTTACCATTAAAAGCAATACGACATATTAAAAAGAAAAGGTATAACAGAAAAATACGACGCATTATTGACAACCTTAAAGAAAAATTTAGGCAAATAAATAACGATTTAAAATGACCGTCCGAAAAGCTACCAAAATAAATAATTAAAGTATTTCCATAATACCACAAACACGACAAGTTATTTAGCAAGGAATTTAATACCAAATTACTAAAGCATAACGAATAGAATTACTGAATAATCCTTAAAAATAACAAAAATACCGCCTTTTATTTAATTTATACCCTAAACTATGCGGAATTATATGCGTTACGCAATTAGTTCGAAAATAAGCTTCGAAAAGGATGGATTCGACGTTCCAAATTACCAGCCGGATACCTTATATTCTTTATACCGAAAAGAGAAAAGAAGTTTCGATTAATAATGGATTATCGACAACTTAACGATATTACCGTTAACATTAATCACTAAAATAAAAGATCGCCTATACGGAACAAAACAATTTACAGCTACCGATTTTCGAAATAGTTATAACATAATTCGGATTAAGGAAGAATACGAATAAAAAATAACCTTTAAGACAAAATATGGCTTATACGAATACCTAGTTACTTTTATGGAATTAATTAACGCACCAGCAACTCTTTAACGGATAATAAATTATATGCTGAAAAAATACTTGGATATTTTTATTATTTGCTACCGCGACGACATTCTTATTTATTCGAAAACGGAAAAAAGCGCGAAGAATATATTTATTAGGTTTTACAGGCGTTATAAAACGTTAAACTTTTAGTTAATACCAAGAAAAGCCATTTTTACCAGCAAAAAGTTGAATTTTTAAAATATATTATTACGCCAAAACAAATTCGTATAAATCTTAAAAAGCTATCAGCAATCAAAAATTAAATATAACTTAGTAATATCAAAAAGATATAAGCATTTCTTGGATTCGCTAATTATTACCGACGATTTATACGTAATTTCAGCAAAATAATTATAGTATTAACGGAACTTACTAAAAAGGATAAACAATTTAAATAAACTCTAAAAAAGGAACAGCTTTTTAACAAATCAAAAACGCCCTTACCAATAAACTAATATTAATTATATATAACCTAAACCGACTAATGACGCTAAAAACCGATATTTCGAATTATATTTTAAAAACTGTAAATAAATATTAAAATAATCAAGGGAAACTTTACCTTATTACGTTTTATTCCTATAAGTTACATAAAGCCGAATTAAATTACCCCATCTACGATAAGGAATTTCTAGCTATCGTTAATGCCTTTAAAAAGAAAATTTAAACATTGTCTTAAAGGCAACATATACCAAATTAAGGTATATGCGGATTACAAAAACATTATATACTTTTCTACAATACGAAAACTTATCGGAAAACAATTACGTTACGCAAAAAGCCTTTCTAAATTTAACTACGTTATTATCTATCGCAAAAATTCCAAAAATAGTAAAGCAAACGTATTTAACAAACGACCTAACCTGGAAAAACCCAAGGTTAAGATACAACAGATAGTTTTCGATATTATACCCGAGAAATACCTAAAGCAGTAACGAATTGCTGCGATACGAACAATATTATTTAATATATATTAACGTATTTAATAATATAACGCTAATTAATTAATAAAGTCCTAAATAAACAAAATATAAATACCCGGTACATAAATGCCTAAAGGTTTACAAAACCCTAAAACGCTTATAACGGACATATTACTTTCCTAAAATAAAAACTACAATATAAAAAAACATACGGCAATACGATATCTACGCCAAAGCAAAAGCACGACGACATAAGCCCTACGGAAAACTATAACCATTACCAATCGCTAAACGACCAGAAAATTCGATTACATTTAACTTTATTACCAAATTTTCTTTGTTAAAAAACCTAGTTACAAAAATATATTACAATAGCATTTTCGTAATCGTTAATCGATTTACGAAATTTTCATATTTCCTACCTTATAATAAGGATACCGATATAAAGCAATTCGCATACATTTTTCTTAAACATATTTTAAATACTTACGGACTTTTAACGGAAATTATTTCGGATAAAAGCAGTACTTTTATTTCGAAATTTTGACAAAAACTAATAACTTAATTTAAACTAAATTATAAATTATTTAACGCATTTAAACCCCAAATAAACGGATAAATAGAAAAAGTCAACCAAACGTTAAAAACGTACTTACGATATTATATTAACTACGAACAAAATAATTAAGTTAAAAAGTTACTAATCATATAATTAACCTATAATACTAATTATTACGCAAATATCAAAATAACGTTAGTAACTATTAATTTTAGTTTTATACCTAAAGTTTGCCGAAATTTATATAAGAATAAACCAGCTAATATTAAACAATTTTTATGTTAAAATAATTAAAGCAATTATACGCAAAAATAAAATCAAAGCTTAAATTCGTACGTAATTAAATAAGCAAATATTATAACCAAAAGAGGTTAAAGGGATTAACTTTTTCGGAAAGGAAAATAGTTTACCTAACCACCAAAAACATCCAGACTAAAAAGGCTAACAAACAACTCGATTTTAAATATATCGGCCTATACAAAATCGCTAAGAATATCTCAGAAAATAATTATAAATTGGAGCTACCGCCGAAGGTCAAACTTTGTCCAGTTTTTTATACTTCCTTATTAAAATTAATACAGGATAAAATAAAGATATAAAAGTTATAAAGAAGGTACCGGTTTACGAGGTAAAAAAAAAAAAACTAGATATACGCAAAAAAAAGAGACTTACCTAATATCTAATTAAGTAAAGAAATTACCTAGATTTCGAAAATACCTAAAAACCCGCGAAAAACCTTACGAATGCCCAACGCCTTTTAAAGAACTTTTACTAACAATGCCGAAAGCGCCAAAATTGAAAATATTCCAGTTTAAGTTACTAAAAAGAGGCTAGTCGGCGGGCAGGAAAATCTGCGCAAACGCAACCTCGGTGTAACGAACCTGTTACACAACCACCTGGAAGTGTAATCAGTATCCGAAATGGGTTCTTGATTTGCAGGTAACAATAAGGCGAAGAATAATTCAGTAATTTGTTCGTTAAAGAAATTTACGAACTTTTTCTTTAATCGAAGAACGTTGCCTTTAATTCAAGACTTAGATTGATAATTAAGAAATAAAGCTAAGTAGGTGCTATTTATATAAGAAATTACTGGTTTATATATATCCTTTCTATTCTCCGCACCTGTGGTGGATGTGTTTGGATGTGTTCCACATTTATCAAATCCAAGCATAACTAGGAATATAAGGTCCTTAGCCGAGATTTACCCGTTGCGCCTAAGTCTTTTGGAGCTATCTCGATAATCCTTTTAGCATATTCCTTCCTTACATTAGTTGGACGTAACATTATTTTCCTTCTTTTAGGGTCTTTGTTCTAAAGATAAAACAGGTAAGTATATTCCCTCCTTTTTTGATTTTTCTATATGATACAACTTTTACCTTATAATGTCGAATCGGGTTACTAAGTTATAAGGGTGCTTTCGTTCAGATCAGAAATTATTTCGTGAAAGTCGGGTTACCTGGCTTCAAGAATTTGGTGATAGGTATTACCCTTATTTTTCGTATGTTCGTTTCGAAGAAATAAACTATCGATTTGCCGCGGGCGTTTTTTCTTGTAATTACTGTTAACGCCGTTAACGTCGAAACTGTAACGTAACGATAATAAATTCTTTAAACCGAATAACTTAAGAAGAAAAACGTTTTTAAAAGAAGTAGCGAAAAGCGGGAGATTATTACTAATCCTTCAAAAACGGGCTAAGAAAAAAATGGATAACCTACGTCGGCGCCAAAAAGAAGAAATGTAGGCGCCCGTTGGTCGGTTAAAGCGGCTAAGGCTTTAGCAGGACCTTTTGAAACGTCGGGCGATAAAGATGTTAAACGATAGTTTCGAGTTAGATTAATTGGAAGAAAAAGAAAGAGTAGAAAACGAACGGCGACGAGCTGCTACCGCGTAAGTATAGCTTGTTTTTGAGATTAACGCGGTGGTAGGGGCGTTTACCCCTTTCGATTGGAACGTCGAGGGGCTAGATTTGGGTGTTAGGCCGTTATTATCTGCGACCTTAGCTGCGTTAATAACGGTCGGTTAGGATTTTAATGGTGGAACGTTTTAACCAAGTCCTTCGCATTCGTTAGGTGTTTGAGGGGTTCCTAAGTATTTTTTTCATGTGGGTAATCCTTTTACTTAATCGGGTACTGGATATTGTTATTAATTAATCTCGAGTTTAGAATTTTTTCGATTTCGTATTCCTTGCTATCTTTTTCGATTTTTAAATTCGTTTTTAGCGGGGCGTTTTTAAGTATTAATTTAAGCAAAGAAATATAGAAAATATAGTATATTTTTATAGTTTTAGGTAGTAACAGTCGGTAATTAACTTTGGAAATAACTTTATTAATTTTAAATGCATTAAGCTTTTTAAAATTAAGTTTATTACTGGATTTTTTAATTTTAATTTAAGAAATGTTCGAAGTTGCGTTTTGTTTTTAGCGTAACAAGTAAATTTTATTTCTTTTCGATAGAATTAATTTTTTAATATTTTTCTTATTATAATATCAGGTTATCCTTTGTTAAAGGAATCGTAATTTATTCTGTAAGCGGACCTGTATTATTTAGATTTTAATTACCATTATTTTTACTCGGAAAGCTTTCGTAATTAATTTTAAAGCTTCGTTTAAGGGTTTTTCTGGCCGTTAAGTTTTTACGTAGTAACTATATACCGTTATATAGGGAAAAATACCTATATTTTCGTTAACAAAGATATTATAAGCCATTTAGGCTAGCGGAAAAAGTTTAACCTAATTATTTTATTCGTAATTAATATAACTTCTTAAGTATTATTCCAATGTTTAATTTAAACGTTTTGTTTACTTATCCGTTTATAGGTGGTATGTTATAAAAAATTTAAGTTTAGCGCTTATTTGCTTAAAAAACTTGGTGCCAAATTTTAATATAAAAAGTTTATTTTTATTTAAAATAATTTTTTTTAGTATCTTATATTGATTAAGGTAATATCGGATAAAAATATAAACCAGTTATTCTGCCGTTACGTTTCTTTTAAAAGGTAGGAAGTACTTATATTTGGTAAATCTGTTAACGATTACCTATATTCCATTATATTAAATTCAAGTAACGGGGTTTTTTAATAAGGGTAAACCGGTAATAAAATCCTAAATAATAGTATTCTAAGCCTTTTCTGAAATATTTATAAGTTATAAAAGTCCGTAAGGCTTATGTCGGGTTGCTTTTACCTTATTGCAAATATTGCAATTTTTAATTACCTGTTTAACAATTTGTCGAAATTTTAAAAAGTCGTACTTTTTTTATAACCGTTTAGTAATTTTAAAAATACCTTGATATCCGTATAATAAATCTTCGTAAAATTTTTTAACGAATTACTTTTATTATTTTCGAAGGATATAAATTTTGCTATAATACAATAGCTAATTTTTAGGTTATCTATCCAATTATTGCACCTTTTTTTACTTTTTTTTATTATAAAAATTTCGAAATTTCGTTAACAATTTTGGAATAAGTTGCTTTAGTATTTTACATAACCGTAAGGTGCCGTTCTTAATTTGTTACAATATTTGTATTCGACGTTTTGGAACTTTAAAATCGTAATCTTCTTTACGACTTAAAATATCCGTTTAAATAATTTTTTTTGATATAATAAATTCGAAAATCACATTTTGATAAGAAAATTATCCAAGTTTCGTAACGTTTGTTTAATTTTTAAGTCGTTATAAACCGGGTAAAATTTTTATAATTTATGTAAATATCGAAAGGCTTTTTAGTTCCGTTAAAAAAAGGTTTCCATTTTTTAAAAGAGTTAATAATTACGAACAGCTTTTTGTCGTAGATTTTATATCTAAGTTCTGCATTTCGTAAAGCCTTAAAATAGTAAACCATTAAATACCATTTTCTATTTTTTTTTTGTTATTCCAAAATTGCGTTTAAGATATAATTTAAGGTATTTATTTTTAAACGTTTCTTTTTATCAGCGTTGGGTAATTTCATTATTAACGCCCTGTTAATTTCGTCTTTAAGTAATTAAAAAGCTTTTTTAGCTTTTTCTGGAAGTTGAAATTCCTTTCCGACGTACTTCTTAATAATAAGTTTTGTTAATAATTTAATAATATTTTCGTATCCCTTAATTAGGTTACGTACGTAATCCGTAAATCTTAGAATCTGTCGGATATTTGTAACGGTCGCTTTATTAAGCATGGGCCAGTTCTTGATTGCTTTTAATTTAAAGTTCTAGATTTAAATTTAATCGGAAGTAAGGATAAATCCTTAATAGTTTAGCTTTTACGTATGCCATATACTTTTAGCTAGGTTAATTCGAATATTTGCTTTATCTAACGCTTTAAAAACCTAAAAAAATATATTTCTTATATTTTTTTAGCGTTTCGAAATAAATAAGTATGTCGTCCAGGTAGACAAAGACATATTTGTTTAAAAATTTCCTAAGTATAGTTATAATTAAGCGTTAAAAACTGGCGGGGGCGTTAGTAAATTCCAAAGTTATTATTCGGTATTCGTAATGTCCGTACAGTATTCGAAAGGCAATTTTTTATTCTTTTCCTTTAGCTATTTTAATACGGTAGTAACTATTTTGAAAGTTTAAAGCGGTAAATTATTTAATTTTATTTACGTTTTCGCTTAAGGTATTTATTAAGGTTAAAAAATAACCGTTTTTAATGATAATGTCGTTTAGCTGCCGGTAATCGATTACGCGTCGATAAACCGGATCTTTATCTTGGTCCATTTTTTGCTTGCCGTTTTTAATTTTAGGTACCATAAGTACAGGATATTTTGCAAAGAATTTGGATAGCTAAATATAACTTTTCTTTAGGTTTAATTAAATGCTTTTTTATAAGGCTTTTACCTTTTTTAAATTTATGTAATAAATTTGGTAAAGTTTAAAGTAATGTTTTTCCTTAATAAATATACGATAGTCCCATTATCTATATAAAAGTAGCTCGTAATTTTCTTTATCCTTAAAAGTTTATTCGAATCGCTAATATTTTAAGGGTATAGTATTAACAAAATTTAATACCTTAACTTTTCGGATAATATAACAAACTTTTTTGGACCTTTTCTCAAAAGGAATTAATTTATAATTCTAAAAAAGCTGGCGAATTTTCTAGTTAATTAATAAATTGCTGCAATCAAATTACGGCATTCCCAAAATAATATCATAACCCGCAATATCGGCGATATCCAACATAAAATGCTTTTAATATCCTTAAATCCATACTAAAAGTTTTTCGGTTTTTCCAAAAATTCGTCCGTTATTATATTCAAATAAACTTCCATCAACCGGACGTAACTTATAGGACTTTAACTTATACCTCCAAGGAATGTAATATTTTTTAGCCACGGTTGGCGAAATAAAATTACCTTCTGCCTTAAAGTTAATTATGGCTTTAAAGGTTTGGCTTTAGTACTAAATAAAAATCTTAATCTGGTTTCGAAATCCTTTTCTTACTTCGTATAAAGTCTTGGTTTTCATAATTCTTCGATGCCTTAGTTTCGAAAGCTTTTGCTGTTTTTTAACTTCGTAATTTTATTCGCTAAAAGGCGTTTCCATTCGTAAGCTTTTTTATCTACGTATTTGGTACACTTGTCGTCTATGCAAATATACTACTTTCGTTGGCCAATTTGGCATTTACCTTAGTGATTTTTATCTTTAACGTTTAAAAAGGTACTCGATTCGAGATTAAGATTTTTGTAAGGTTTGCTCCCATATCCAGAAGTTCATACGTTAAGCATAACATAGGGGTATAGCATAAGCAACCCTAAGCAATAGCTTTTCGGCTTGAATCCGATTCGGAGTGCAAGTAATAAGATCGGGGGTATTCGGGCCATCGGGGGATTTCGTTACATCTGTAATCGTTATCAAGGTCGGTAAAGGTGTTTTCGTCCTAACCGGGCTAATAATCGTTATCTTCCTTAGCTCGTAAATAAACCGAACAATCGTTATCGATACAAGTTAAAAAATAGAAAAAACCGTACCTATTAATAAGGTCTTATTTAAAGGCTTCGGTTTTAAGGTATACTGCCCGTTCTAAGAGTTCGCTAGATTTAAGGGTTCTTTGCCCGTAATTATTAAGTTCGAAACGCATCTAGCCATATTCGTTATATATTTCGCACTTCTATACATCCAAATAACATTCGTATCTTAGCCCTATAACTAACCTAAAGACTAATTATCCGGGATAATACTTGCAAGCTTTAGCTATTTAATTCTGGCAAATCGGATAACGCTCGTATTCTAAGTCGCCGCTTAGTCTACAGCAAGTCGTCACAATAATATATTCCCGTTAAAAAAAGGTAAAATTAACTTCCTTTTCTTTTTCGCTTTTATTATCTATTTCTTATTCGGCCGTTCGGACCTTTTTTTAAGGAATTCCTCTCTTTTTAGAATTTCTCTCTGTTAAAAATCGATATTCCTTTTTATAATAACCTTTCCTGCCACAGTTAAAATATTTAACATTCGACTTATCCTTTTTAAGCTCCCTTCAAATAGTATTTGTTTTTTTTTTAAATCCTATCCTTATTCTTGCCTCTTTAAGATTTGCTGCTAAAGCTTCGATGGTCCTTTTTTTTATTAAACCCTTTTTTTTAGGTACCTGTCAAAGGTACGTCTGTCGGCGATAATAGCCTTATCAATATAATCCTAGAAAGGCGCTATTTTAGGTACTCTATATATCGCGTCCTTAACTTATAACTTTAGGCCATCGTAATAAAGGTAAAACAAAGCACTTTCCGGTAAATAAGAAGTTGCTATAAGGCGATTAAATTCCGTTATATACTTAGCCGCTAATTTCGTCTGCTGGAAAAGATGCAACTTTTTAACGGCATCTTACTGTTTATCTAGGTTTTCAAATAAAGCTCGCATACGTTTTTTCAAATATTCGTAGTTACCGAAAATATAAGTAATAAGGTTAAAAAATTCGTTAAGGTAATTTTCGAAATAATTTTTTATAATTGGCTGGAACTATAAAAAACCCTTCCTGCAAGCAGCTGAAAAATAACTAACACCTTTTAATAATCCTTCGTTAAAAAGCTTTCGTAAGAATTAAGGTAAAATCTAACTTAAACCAAAAATCCTTCCATATTTATAGTTCTGTCGTAAAGTTTTGAAAAGGTTAGCTTATAACTTTTAACTTCAGGTATCCCATAATAAGCAAAGGATAAAACGGTATTTTCGCGGAATTAATTCGCGCCAAATAAAGGCAATATCGAAGACTTTTGCTATCGAACGAATCTAGCATTTTTCCTTTTTACCGCCTGAAATTTAATCATCAAAATGGGTAACTTATCGTCAATCGTAAATTCTCTTTCCTTACCTTTCGGACTGTCGGATTCTTTTCCTTCCTTTTCCAGTTCGTTTTCCTGGATCTTAATAGTCTCCTTGGAAACCGGGGAAGATTGTTATTGAAAAAAAGAAGGTTCTTTTTGAAACCGAGTAATAAGGGGGTGTAACGAACCTGTTATACATCCACCTGGGGGTATGAGCAGTATCCGAGATAGGGTCTTAATTTGCAGGTAACAATAGTGCGAGAAATAATTCAAGGGTCTGTTCGTTAAAGAGGTTTACGGACTCTTCCCTCAATCGGAAAACGGTGCCTCTAACTGAAGGCTTAGATTGATAGCTAAAAAGCGAAACTAAGCAGGTGCTATTTATATAAGAGTTCTGACCATTATATATCTTTTCATTCCATAATAAATATGTCGCGGATTTATGTAATTTAAGTAATTTATTTAAATTACTTAAATCTATTAAATCAATGTCAAGAATTAAGCTATTCCAGGTCCGAGGTTTAGCCGTATCCGCGCTAACCTCCAAGAACTTAGCTTCTTTTAAACAAAAACCTTTGTTCTTGTAATACCATTTCCCCTTTTTAAGGATTTTTATCCCAAAGATAAAAACCGTAAGTATCTTTTTTAGTAATTGAAAAAAGTATAAGGATTTCTCAACTAATTTTACCATAATAGGCCGTATTCAAAAAAAAAAAAAAAGAAAACCTCGTTTAAATTAACGTAAGGCCCGCGATAACCGCGCAAATTATATTGAAAAATTTGGTTTTAAAGTTATTTTTTGTTCCAACTGCGTTCGTTTCGGAAAGTTTAAATGTTTCTTTATGGTCGACGTTTCGAATTGTAATTATTGCATTCGTCGTTAGCGTTCGGCCTATAACGTTTTGGATATAAACTTTTTAGTAAAGATAAGGGAAAAGCAGAACCGTTTGCAAAAGGAATAACGGGAAATAAAAAACGCTTTAGTAGCTTACTAAGAATCCGCTAAGGAGAAAACAAAGGAATTTATTAATCGGTTAAAACGCTTACGCCTTTAACAGGACATTTTAAAAAAGAAAGCTTTTGCCATATTAAAGGAAGGTTATAAGTTAAATTAATTAAAAAAGCAAGAAAAACTAAAAGAAAAACAACGTTATATAAAAAAAAAAGCAAGCACGGCTTATTTTTAAGATTAACGCTAACATGGAAACGTTTGCTTCTTTTAACTAAAGCGCCGAAGGTTTGGACCTAGGGGTCGGATCGTTATCGCCTGCGATTTCGGCTGCGTTGGAAACGGTCGGTCAGGATTTTAGCGGTAAAACGTCTTAACCAGGTTCTTCGCATTCGTTAAATACTTAAAAAGTTCCCAAATGTTATCTTCGGGTAAGTAATCCTTCTATTTAACTAGGTACTGGATTTTGTCGTTAACCCTTCTTAAATCCAGTATTCTTTCGATTTCGTACTCGTCGGTGTTTTCCTCGATTTCCAAGTTTGTTTCTAGCGGGACGTTACTAGGTGCCGGTTCTAGTAAGGAAATATAAAAAACAAGGTATATCTTTATTATCTTAGGTAGTAATAGTCGGTAGTTAGTTTTGGAAATAATTTTATTAATTTTAAATGGACTAAGTTTTTTGAAATTTAGCTTGTTATTGGGTTTTTTGGTTTTGATTTATAAAACGTTTAAAATAACGTATTGTTTTTGGCGTAGCAGATAAATCTTATTTCCTTTTGATAAAATTGGTTCCTTAATTCTTTTTTTGTTATAATATTAAATTATTCGTTATTAAAGAAATTGTAAGTCGGTTTTAAGGCGAATCTAAATCGTTTTAATTTTAAATGCTATTTATTTTGCTTTGGAAATTATCGAAGTAATTTTTAGGGCTTTATTAAATAGCTGCTTTAATCGTTATACTTTTACGTTTTGTTTATAAACGGCAGTTTAAAGTAAATCGCTTATATCTTTATTAATAAATATATTATAGGTTATTTAGGCCAATAAAAGTAATTTTACCCAGTTATTTTGTTAATAATTAACGTAACTTTTCAGGTACTGTTCCAGGATTTGGTTTAAACGTTTTATTTATTTATCGGTTTAAGGGTAATATGCTGTCGAGAATTTAAATTTGGTGCCAATTTATTTAAACAAATTAGTACTAAACTTGGAAGTAAATAACTTATTTTTGTCCGATATAATTTTTTCTGGTATCTTATATTTGTCGAAATAATATCGTATAAATATATAAGCTAACTGCTTTGTTGTTATATTCCTTTTAAAAGGTAGGAAATACCTATATTTAGTGAGTCTGTCGACGATTACCTATATTCCGTTATACTGGATTTCGGTAACGGGATTTTTAGATAGGGGTAAACCGGTAATAAAATTCCAAGTTATAATATTCCATACTTTATTTGGAATTTTTGTAAGTTGCAGCAGTTTATACGGTTTATGGCAAGTTACTTTGGCCTTATTACAAATATTGCAGTCCTTAATTACTTGTTTAACGGTTTTTTTAAATTTTAAAAAGTCGTATTTTTCTTAAAATTGTTTGGTTATTTTAAAAATTCCTTAATATTTATATAACGGGTTTTTATAAAATTCCTAAACAAACCGTTTTTATTATTCTTATAAAATATAAATCTTTCCGCGGTATAACAATTAATTTTTAAATTATCTTTTTAACTATTTAACTTTTTTCTGCTTATTAAAATTATAGGAATTCCTAAACCGAGCCAAAAGTTCGAAGATAAGTTTTTTTAATATTTTACATAACTATAAAGTACCTTCCTTTGTAAATCGTAATATTTGCATACGTCGTTTAGGAATTTTAATATCGTAATTTCCTTTTCGGCTTAAAATATCCGCCTAGATATTTTCCTTACCCTTAATATAGTAAATTTTGAAATTAAACTTAAATAAGAAAATTATTTAATTTTCGTATCGTTTGTTAAAATCTTAAATTATTATAAAGTAAGTAAAATTTTTATAGTTAAAGTAAATATTAAAAGGTTCCTTAATTTTATTAAGGTAAAGTTCTTATTTTTTAAATATTATAATAACTGTTAATAACTTTTTATTATAAATAAGGTATCGTAATTTTGCATCTTTTAAGGTTTTGGAATAATAAGCGATTAAATATTATTTTCCGTTATTTTTTTTTTGTTTTAAAACTGTTCTTAGGGCTTTATTTAATACGTTAGTTTTTAATCGTTTTTTTTTATTATAATTAGGTAATTTCATAATAAGGGTATTAATAATTTGGTTTTTAAATGTTTGCATCGTTTTTTTAGCTTCCTTTAGGAATTCGAATTTTTTTCCAGTATATTCCTTAATAATAAAGTTCGTTAAAAGTTTAGCGATTTTTCCGAAATCTTTGATTAAATTACGTACGTAACCCGTAAATCCTAAAAACTAACGGACGTCGGTAACGGTTGCTTTATCGGAAATCGGCTAATTTTTAACTGCCTTTATTTTAAAGTCCTGGATTTAAATTTGTTTTAATGTAATAATAAAGTTTAAAAAGTTTAGCTTTTAGATATGCTATACGCTTTTTTCGGCATTAACTAACAGGTTTGCTTTTTCGAATATTTTTAATACTTAAGTAACATGCTTTTTATATTTTTCTAAGGTTTTAAAGTAAATAAAGATATCGTTTAAATAAACAAATACGAATTTGTCGAAAAATTTTCGTAAAATAATTATTAATATATGTTAGAAATTGGCGGGGGCATTAATAAGTTTTTAGGGTATTACTTTATATTCGTAAAGTCCATAAATTGTTTTAAAAGCGGTTTTTTACTTTTCGCTTTTGGCTATTCGGATTAAGTAATAACCGTCCGGTAAATCCAACGCTGTAAACCACTTAGCTTTGTTAATGTTTTCCTTTATGGTATTTATAAAGGTAAAAGGATATTTATTTTTAATAATAATATCGTTTAACTGTCGGTAATTATAAATTTTTCGGTATATAAGGTTTCCATTTTTATTAATTCGGATTTTTTTATCCTTTATCTTTAGTACTATTATAACGGGATATTCTACGGGAAATTCAAATTCCTAAATATATTTACGTTTAAAGTTTTTTTATAAACTTTTCTATAAAGCTTTAGCTTTTTTAAAGTTTATGTAATAAATTTGGTAAAACTTTAAATGGTATTTTTTTTATTAAAAATCCTATAATCCCATTAATTGTAATCGGGTAACTTTTTTCGAGTTCGTTCCTTAAATAGTTTCTTAAACTTGTAATATTTAAAAGGCACCTTAATTATTAGGTCCATAACCTTAATTTCTTTAATCAGATAACAAATTTTTCGGAATTCCTTTTCCGAAAGGTTTTTAGGTTAATCCCAAAAAAGTTTTTAAATTTTCCAGTTAATATAGGGGTTACTAAAACGAAACCACGGCATTCCAAAAATAATGTCGTATCCTGAAATGTCGGCGACGTCCAGAACGATTTTTTTTAAATATCCTTATACTTATACTGGAAGTTTTTCTGTTTCTTTAAGAATTCGTCCATTTTTATATTTGAACAAGTTTTTATCGACAGTAAGTAACTTATATAACTTTAACTTGTACTTCCAGGGAATCCGATATTTTTCTGCAACTAATGGTAAAATAAAGTTTCCTTTTATTCTTAAATCGATCATAACTTTAAATATCTTGTTTCCGTAATAAAAAAGGATCTTAATTTAGTTACGTTATCCAATTTTTGCCTCGTTTAAGGTTTTGAAAGTCGGAATTTTTTAATACCTTAATTTCGAAAGCTTATATAATTTTTTGACTTAAAGGTTTTATTAGTTAAAAAACGTTTTTATTTTCGGGCTTTCTTAACAGCATGTTTAAGGTACTTATCGTCCATATAAGTAAACCATTTTCTTTTGCCAATCCGGCAAATTAATTTCGAGATTTTAACTTCCGATATTCGAAAAGGTATTAGTTCTGGGGGTAAAATTTTTAAAAGACTGGTTCCCATGTCCAAGATTTCATGTATTATGTACAGTATAAAGGCGTAACATAAGCATTTTTATACTATAGCTTTTCGACTTTAAGCTAATTCGGGGTGTAAATAACAAGATCGGGAATACTTTAATTATCTGGAAGTTTTAATGCATTTGCATTCGTTATCGGGTTCGGTAGGCGTTTCCTTATCCCATCCGGGTTAATAATCGTTATCTTTTTTGGCGCGGAGGTAGGTTAGGTAGTTGTCGTCGTAACATGCAAAGAAATGGAAAAAATCGTATTTATGGGTTAATTTCGAATCCGGCGTATCCGGACGAATTGGTTTTTTGACTTCGGGAGCTTTACTGGCTTCTGGGGATATTAGGTCGTATATTACCGTATTAAGGCGCAATTAGCCATGTTCGTTATATATTTTGCACCGCTGCTTATCCAAATAACAAATGCATCCTAACTTTATAATTATTTTGGAAACCTTTTGTTTAAAATAATATCTACAGGCTTTAATTATTCGATTTTGACAAGTCGGGTAACGCTCGTACTTTAGGTCGTTATTTTGTTTGCAGTATGTAATTGCAATAATAAATTCTCGCTGGAAGGAAATGGAACTAACTTTCCTTTTTTCTTCATTTTCGCTGTCTAATTTTTGTTCGGCCATCTTAACCTTTTTCTAGGGTTAAAAAATCCCTTTTTTTTTAAAGTCCCTTTTTGCTGGAAAGCGACATTCGCTTTTGTAATAACCTTTTTTGCTACAGTTAAAACATTTAATATTTAACTTATTTTTCTTAAGCTCCTTTAAAGCAGTACTTACTTTTTTTTAGGATCTGCCTTTAATTTTGTTCCTTTGGGATTTGCTGTTTAAACTTTAGTTATCTTTTCTTTTATCAGAATTTTTTTTTCCAAGTACCTTTTAAAGGTACGTCGGTCGGCAATAATAATTTTGTTAATGTAATCCTGGAAAGGGTTAATTTTTAGTACTTTGTATATCTTATTTTTAACTTACGATTTTAGGCCGTTATAAAAAGAATAAAATAATACGCTTTTTGGGAAATTAAAAATTAAAGCAAAACGATTAAATTCAATCGCATACTTAACTGCTAATTTAGTTTGCTAGAAAAAATGTAACTGTTCGATTACATGCTGTTCTTTATCGAAATTTCTAAATAAAGTTCGTATTTTTTCCTTAAAGTGTTTATAGTTACCGAAAACATAATTAATCAAGTCGGAAAACTAGTTAAGGTAATTTACAAGGTAATTATTCATAATAAGTTCAAACTATAAAAAAACCTTTCCTGCGAGCAGCTGAAAAATGGTTATTATTTTTTAGTAATCTTCCGTTAAGGAATTTTCGTAAAACTTAAGGTAAAATCTAACCTGGACCAGGAATCTTTCCACGTTTGTAGTTTTATCGTAAGGCTTTAGAAAAGTTAATTTGTAACCCTTAACTTCCGGCATTCCATGGTAACTGGGAAAGGAAACTATACTTTCGCGAGTTTTATTTATTCCAAATAACGGCAGGGTCGAAAATCGTTATTATCGAATAAGTTTAGCATTTTCGTCCTTCAAGGTCCTAATTTCTTTCGCAAGAATATTTAATTTCTCGTTAATGGTAGGTTTTTTTTTTTTTTTGTTTTTCTATTTTCTAGTAAGCTGTTCCCTTTTTTCCTTTTCCGCGTCGGACCTATAAACTTTTATGGTATTTTTTGCTGGAGCGGGTTACTATAAAAACTAAAAGGAAAAAGGTCCTCCTTAAGATCGGGTGGAAAATAGTACCATATTATCAATTTAAGGAAAAAATTTCTTTAAAGGGAAGTAAATCGTTTAGTTTAATTACTAATCCCTTACTAGTTAGTAACGGTAATCGAATATACTATCTATTTTCTAAACGTCGTCCTATAATATCGTCTTTATTACATTCAAAAAAGCTTATGCTTAATTAAGCCTTAAATTATTCGTCGGTTATTAATTAAAAAGCTATCAAAATGTAACGAACCTGTTATACATTTACCTAAGGGTATAAGCAGTATCCGAAATAAGGTCTTAATTTGCAGATAACAATAGTGCGAAAAATGATTCAGGGGTTTATTCGTTAAAAACGTTTGCGGACTTTTCCCTTAATCGGAAAACGGTACCTTTAACTGAAAGCTTAAATTAATAACTAAAAAGCAAAATTAAGTGGGTGCTATTTACATAAAGGTTCTAACCATATATATCCTTTCATTCCATAGTAAATATGTCGCGGATTTATATAATTTAAGTGATTTACTTAAATCACTTAAATCTATTAAATCAATGTCAAAAGCCAAGCCATTCCAGGTTCGAGGTTTAGCCGCATCCGCGCTAACCTCCAAGAACTTGGCTTCTTTCAGACAAGAACCCCTGTTCTTGTAACAGGGAGGTTGTATTCCTAAACAAAAAAAGAACTTCTTTAATAAGGGGTAGGATGTTTTAATCCAAATATCGATCCCTTACTAGCTAATAATGGCAATCGGATATATCGTTTATCTTTTAAACGCCGTTTTGTAATATCGTTTTTATTGGGTTCAGGGAAGCTTATGCCTAATTAGGCCTTAAACCATTTGTCGGCTATTAATTAAAAAGCTATCAAAATATAACGAACCTATTATACAACTACCTGCAAGTATAATTAATATCCGAAATAGGTTTTTAATTTACAGGTAACAATAAGGCAAAAAATAATTTAATAATTTGTTCGTTAAAAAAATTTGCGGGTTTTTCGTTTAATCGAAAAACGTTACCTTTAATTAAAAACTTAGATTAATAACTAAGATGTAAAACTAAATAGGTACTATTTACATAGAAAATCCCTAATTTATATATATCCTTCCTATTCTCCGTATCTATGGTGGATGTGTTTGAATATGTTCTACATCTATCAAATCCAAGCACAACCAGGCACACAAAGTCCTTAGCCGAGATTTACCCGTTGCGTCTAAGTCTTTTGGAGCCACCTCGACAATCCTCTTGGCACATTCCTTCTCCACATTGGTTGGACATAACACTCGGCTTTTAACTGCTGTTACTTTCGCTTTAAACGTTCGAACTCCTTCATCGCCTTTATACCTTAAATACCCCGACGTAACATTTCGACCCCGTAACGGCACAAAACCTTGCGCAGTTTATAAAAACGATCGATCTTGTTAGCGGCGGAACAGAAAACCTTTCGCCCTTATTCTTCTTCCCGTTCCAGTCGTTCCTCCTTATCTAAAAGATGTTAATATTTAAAAACAAAAGGGCCAAATAAATCGCAAAAATTACCATATTTAACGCAATAAAAGCATTTCCCAAGGTTACGATACGCCTTGTAAACCTTTAATTTAAATTTGCAACGGAAATAAAAAATATTAAAAAACATATTAAAACCAAAAAAGCCGATTCGTTTTAATAAAATTAAAACGTTATTAAGTTTGCGAAATCTTTGTTTTTCGATACGACCTAATATAACGCTTAAAAAACAAAAAACTATATAAAAACAGGAAATTATTTACCAAACAAATCCAATAAACAAATTAATCTTTAAGAGCAAAAATCCTAAAAAAGGGGAAATCGTATTATAGTTAAAAGCCTTAACTCGATTAATAAACGGTCGGAAGTTATAGGATATATTTCCGATATAAGTTTCAAATTATGTAATTAACTTAAAGGTTTTAAGATATTTAACGCTTTAAGCTCTTTAAGTTTATAAAGGCGGCTTAAAAAGCTTAACGGGCTTAAAAGTTTAAACCGCTTAAGCACCTTAAGCCAAAATTAATATATATACATCTTTTATTTCCTATAATCTAAATATCACCAGCTTATAATAATAATTAGTTACCCAGATTTACATCTGCTATTACTAAACGTAACTATCGTTTTATTACTTAGATTCCTACGATACCACTGCTAACATAAACCGTACGACTTAGGTTTAATAGTTGGTTAAGCCCATAGCCGTCACACATATGGATATACATAACTACTAACTACGGAAAACCGCAAAAAGGAACTTAATCAAAATAAACTATATACCTACTGGCGATATGCTGGCTGATGGATTAACTAAAGCCTTAACACGCGAACCCTTTAAACGCTTCAAAAAGTAACTAGAATTAGTAGATATTACGGAAGCCCTCGATCGGCGGAGAGACAACCTGCGAGTAATCTCAGATAAGGAATTGGCTGATCAAAAGGATGCAATCGCTGGAGGAAAGGCAAAATGGAAAGCTGTAACTCTAGGAAACGAAAAGATATAAAGATCAACGCCGTAAATACTTCAAGGCGTTAAGGGGGTATATCAGCTAGCAGGGGTTACGCTAGCACTCCATATACAAAAAAGCTCCCTCTGATCGGAACTTATATGTTCCGCGGCTAAACTCCATAAAACAGCAGTGCGCGATTTAGAGCACCTGCAGCCAGATCATCCAATACAACACAACTGATGTCCCCTGTATCTGACAGGTATTACGATACTAAGGAACAGTTGGATAATACTTTTGCTTTACCCCTAAGATTCTTTACCGAAACCTATAAGCGCGTTCTATTAAGGATTAGCATACCAGACGATATACGACATCTCAGAATGTTGCTTTGCTAGCTTCTATACGCCGCTTGCCCGCTGCGGATTAAGGAATTCCGAAATACGGTCGCGATAGACTGGTCGAGCCCGCCTTATTTCGATGGGAAGAAACGTTTGAACCGGCGACCACGGATTCGCGATCAATATACTTTTCTCATTGCCGTCGATGACGACGATGTGTTTGCCTTTGATAACTATTGTGCCACCCCCTTGGGACCTGATAACTTGCGGACCTGGCACAACAGAAAGACGCGTAAGCAAAGTCCTAGATTTGGCCCCCGAATAGGGGCTTAGACTCCGAATAGGAGTCCTAGACCCACTTTTATCCGTCGAATAACTCCGGATTCCTAGAGACTTTCTGTTGGTGCCCCCATAAGCAGTGTGACTACATTTGGGTAGTCAAGCCCCCCGCCTTTTCCTTCTGTTTGCTCGCCCTGATCGTTCTCCAAGCCACAGGACGTTGTGCACCGCCTCATGTTGACCATCTATTAGGTTCAACCCTACCGTACAGCCTGCTTTCGACCTCTAAAGACAGCACCGTCCACTCGATCGTAGTATGGTGCTGATATTCCTTTCGAGGGGTGGAAATTGAGATCTATGAAACTGGAGATGTTAATCGAGTACCCTAACGTTTTCTGCTGCAAAGAGCACCTATATGCCATCGGTTCACAAGTGACATTATGAACTAACATCATCATGATCTATGTATTTAGCAGCACGGCTAGAATTGATGGGACAGCTACTACATCTCCGTAGCCTTGCGCTTCTATGCCCGCATTTTCACCAAAGCTGGCCTCAAACGGGACGACTGGTTGATTCTCCTTGCCGTCCTATCGGCTGTTACAACTGGAGTCCTGCTTCCATAGGGTGTGTGGATATCCTCAAACCCTTGTCTCATGCAATTTGATCTCCCATGCCTGGTAGACCACCGACTAGTCGACTACGGTTACCTACTGGCCAACGCTGGGACGTGTATCGCATGTGCATGCCTTCCCGTGTGCAGGCCTTGATAGGACCCGTCTCGAAGCTTGATATCAGCTCTAAATTGAATACCCTATCACCACGAAGAAGGCGCAAGTATGGCTCTGAGGGTTAGTCACATATGGATGGTAGTCAAAGTCACTTCCCGGTGTCCCAACTTTGGAAGTGCAAATGAAGAGGTTCATATCGGAAAGGACCATAGCAAATCTGGGGGATCGCATCGGCAAACAACGCAGGAGCTTCCCTTGGCGACCCTAAGATAGTCTAATTTGAATACCAGGCTCGGCTCTTCTTGACATCCTTGCTTTGATGGCACTGAGAAAGAACACACACTCTGCAGGCCTCATCCATCAATGCGCGTTGAAACTTCAGAGTAGATGTTTGGCGTCCGACGCAAGTTGAGCGGTCTACCATGGCATCCCCTCTATACGCGGCGGAAGATGAGCTCTCCTTCTTGTCTTCTTGAGGCAATACGACGCTAAGAGTATAGGTTCCCTCCAGGAACTAAATATACCCGCCTCGAATATAGGTAGGGATGGTTACCACATCCGAGCTCAAGAGGCTTGGTTCATTAGAACGGGTGCTGGCAGACTGACGTAACATATTCTTAGGAAAGTAATGAACTCCGTAGTCTCAAATGCCGAGCGAATTAGTAGTTCACTCAAAGGGCTATTCAAAAAATTAATCGTCGTGGTTCAGGGAGACACTTTGGGCCAAGACGTACATTGTACGCAGGTGCAATTCAAGCTCCAGTCCTGAAATATTCCACTGTATATGCGTGTCGAGAGCGACAACTCATGCATGGATCGTCCTCGATCTTACTTGCAGCTTGCAGGAGTGCGTCAGCGATCTCAACCCGCCAATCATTGAACCAGTACACCGAGTCCCCCGCTTACTCATGCCCTAATATCGAGTTCCATTGTTTTGAATGCAGATCGCCAAGTCCTACATTGAGCAGGCTAACCTAGTAGCTAAGATACCTTCTGTTACATACAGACTATATGGAAGATGCTGCACCTTATATATCAACGCTTTTTTCTGGTTCCCTTCTTCTCCGTCTTGGTTTATTTGTTCTGGTTATGCGTCCGTTATCAATTATGCCGCAATATATAGAAGGCTGTATGAACTCAGGGCCGCTCGCGTGGATTAGCACTGCTAGTTTAACCTGGCCAATGCCGGACTTGAGTGACTTCTGTTCGAGGAATGGAACACGATACTATCACACTAGGGCTCCAAGAGTAACAATTAAAACTGTCAACGCGGCCAGATCCTGGATGCCATCTATAGATCCGACTAACCGTCTTTCCGTCCTTCCGTCCTGGGGCGTCTTACTGTAGGATATGTTGTCTAAGTGGATTGAGACCCAGAAAGCATATAGCGTCCAAGAATCAAAGTGGTGCCCCGCGCTGGCGTAATATGCTGACGATTCTTTGCGTATGAAACACCCACCTATTCAACAGGATTAACTCAGCACCCGGGAGGAGTATGCAACGGGATTAACTCAGCATCCGGTAAGGTAAGCAACAAATGACTTGCGCTACTGTTAGATGCCTGCAATCTTTCGTAGAAATATCACTTATGCTATTCAGCGTATATCCCGTGTTAAGTCCGCCACAAATGGGGTCGACGGCTACAGCTATTTAAGCAGGCAAAAGCCCAGTCGCATGTAGAAGCAAGATGAATTGCACCGAACAAGACACAACAGACACCCGCCTACAATTTAACAGTACTACCTTAACCGATTGAGACAATATGAAGATTTCAGTTTCACTTCTGACCTTGCTGGCCGGATGGGCCATGGCAAGCCCAGCGATAGTCAGTAACTTGGAAGCACGAGTTGACTGTTCAACATGCGGTTGTTCGTCTGCGGAATCTTGTACTGTACGTTCTTCCCCGGTATGAAGCGCGGCGTTAGATATGGGTATACTGAAACCGCTGTTGTAGTTTGATGTAAGTCTATACCATGTTATTGAGTCCAGTGACTGCTGGCAGAATACTGACTCAGGTGGTGGTTCAAGTGCTGTCAAGTAAGTTCTGTACGAATCTAAATAACAGTGCTTTGTTGTGTCACTTTGTTTGCTAATTGTTTTGCGAAGTAAATCGAAAGCGGTCTCAGATCTACCGAGGTAGCTTAAATGGTCGTTGTATGGAGTTCTCCATTGGAGTTTAAGCTCGGCCGACCATGAGCGGGTTCCTGTCATTACCGGTTGTTACGGCAAGCTCAGCTGCCGTACGAATTGTGATAAGGTTATGATATGGGGGTAACGCTGGATCGGATTCCTTAGGGCGTGGTTGCCTCTAGTATGCCCTCAGGTGTACCATGCTATTTGTACCTACCTAAGGAGATCTTGCTAGATATCATATCAGTATACCTACATTTACTAAAACTTGTGACCTCACTGACAGCTGGGCCTCTAGAGCTGAATCACATGGCTGCAGCTTGCTCAAGTGATCCCACGTGATATCCAATAAATAGGTCTGTCAAACAGGAGCCCTTTGATCGTTTGTAAAATTTGAGAACCTCAAGGCCAATTAAACCATGCTTATCTACGTTTATCAGAGAATTACTTACATAATAGATATATGAAACTTTTATAATTCCGTGAATTTCGATAGGAAAAAGGTCACGTGGCAGAGCTCATTTTATGGATTACATCACAACTTCCAGTCTTGGAGGCTTCTATGCCGTGTAGGCATCATTTGTGTGCACAACGTTCAACTGTGTTGATCGCGACTCTCGAGCCAAGCCGCAGTGTTCGTTTCGAATGAGAGCCTGGACGCAAGTTTTAATCAATTGACAGCCTCAAATTCGAAATGTGCATTATAGAGAGACATCAGAATGATACGGCAAAGTGTTGAGGTTGCATGACGGACAGCCGGTGGCAAAATGGTTATTGGGATCATAGTCAGACATGGGTAGACAGGCCAAAATAGCGAATATTCCCATCGAGGAACATGGACTAGCAGTTGCTCCAAACTTATGTCAAGAATTAGTTGGTAACTTGTAGTAGACAGGCGTTGGGTGGTCTTGCACATAACTGGAGTATGGTCCCTGGATACTGGAATGTAAATATAGGAATTTGACGACAGAAGGTGAGGCTGCCCTGAAAGTTTTAGTATGTGAAAATGTGCAGGGTAGACCAAACCAAGAATGATGGAAATCTCGAGGTGTGTTGTAAGTATGTATATTCGCTATATCAAAGCTATGGACTTCCTGCAACAGTCCGGGGGATGTTGGAGCTATATATTTTCGTGAATAGCCGTATTATAAAGCATATTATTTACTCGTTATGCGTAGTTTCCATTATTAATGAAGGGATGAATAACAGAAACGTGTGGAATGCCGCGTAAGCAAAAACCTAGATTCAGCCATCGAATAGGGGGTTGGATCCACTTTTATCCGAAGAATAACTCCGGATTCCTAAGCTAACGAAAATTTTTGAGTCCAGAGGCGCGCTTGGAAAGAGCTATAGAGAGGAGGTACTTCAGAGGCATCTACGTTGTGGCCAAAACGATCTGAGTTTCACTTCAGCACGACGCCTCCGTTGGTGCTGACAATAGAACCCGTAGCATCCTGGTTCTTCATGAGGTAGACATAGGCCTCGGCAACGTCATCCGGCGAGCCGGGCTTGCCTAGCGGCGACTGCTTGATTGTCATTTCACGAATGACACTTGCATGGTCGGCCCAGAGCTCGGTCTCGGTCGGGCCGGGCGCGACGATGTTGACTCTCAAGGGAGCAAGGTCAAGGGCCAGGTTTCGGGTCAGGCCGTGCAGTGCTGAGGCGAAAGCCGCCAGGACAGAGTAACCCGGCAGAGGCTTCTCGGCGACCTGGCCAGAAGTGAAGATGATAGACGATGTGCAGCCAGGTTTGAGGAACTTAGGTCCCAGCTTGGCAATGAGGAGTGGAACGAACAGTGGCAGTCGTGCCATCTCGATTGATGAAGCCAGGTCCAAATCAGACACGGGCTTTCCTTGTGCTCTGCCGGCTGTGTAGACAATGTGGTCCAGAGGCCCGGACTTCGTAGCGTTCGTGAGAAGTTTCTCGAGTTGGCTTTCGGGATCCTTGCCCGCCAAGTCAACAGCATATCCTGTTACCTGGCCCCCCGGGGGAGGGGCTGTCAATCTCTCCACAGCGTTCTTCACCTTGGTCTCGGAGGAAGACGCGATCGTCACTCGTGCCTTCTCCGCCAACGCAAGCTTCGCCACCGCGAAGCCCATGCCAGACGAGCCGCCAATGACGAGGATAGAATGTCCAGTGATGGGGGCCATTTTCGAGAATCCGGATTGTGAGGTGGAAGCTAATATCTAGCCAGGTAAAATCGCAAGTAAGATGGAGCCCCGGCGAGTTCTACCAGGAAAAAAAGGTAAAGAAGGACGTAGTCCAATCAACTGAACTTTCCTGTGCACAAATTGGGCAAAGTAGCCAGCTCTGAAGGGTGCAGCCCTAATATTAATGGATATAAATCAGTAGAGAGACTTGGATCTATGCAGTGAGGGAAGGCTGGGTAGTGCTGTCGGCTTATATATGTTAATGACTCTTTTCTGCAGACCATTTCAAAGACCGCGAGGCATATTTGCTTGTGGAGTTTCAGGAGTTCTAATTACGGGGGCATTACATTCTCCATATCTTTCCCGGACTTAAGGTCGGACTCTGGCTCTTTTCCATAGATTCCGGTAATACGAAGGTCTTGGCCTTGCAGAAAGCGGGGCCCGTGGGTTGAGTGCTCCTTTTCCAAGCTGGTTCACTCACGCGGCTGCAGATCATTGGCTAGCCCTATACGAAGCGGGCGTTGCATTAAATACGGAGATAAGCACTTCTTCTCTGGGTTTCACATAGCTTACGCTGGTATAAATTGCCATGGGACAAATAGCAGTCCTCGTTAGTCCCTATATGCATGTACGTAGCTCCATGCTTCATTCACACCTTTAGACATCCTCCCAACCACACCCTTTCCATCGCTCTCCTCGCCGGCGTGCTCCGAAGCATCCTCATAAGCGTCTTATGTACTTATACTTATACCCGCGTGCGTAGCGATATTATCGTCAACGGTGTTGGTCGATATTAGAAAGCATAGAAAGTACACCACAAGATTATATCACACGGCACATGTTTCTTTTTCTTAAACATACTAGCCGTCATCTAACCAACGTCCACTGCTACCCAGTGATGATTAGTTGTAGCGGGTTGAGATATTAGGCCTTTACTTTGATTTGCCATGGCTTCCGAGCTCTGCGAAAAATGCTACGACATTACCACAACTACCATTCGTTGGTACAGGAAAAACCCATCTGTTAAGTATTTCGTCAGATAAACAGGACATACAGCGAAGGATAACGAATAGCGTTCTAAAAAAAACTTCTTATAACGGCTAAAAAAACCGTTACCGAATATAAAACAAAGCATTTAATTTATTAGCTAAATGAGTATTTAAAAAAGGAACTTAATTCGCCTTAACAATATTAAGATAATAAATAACAAATACGTAATCGCATTTACTATCGACATAAAAAAAAACTAATAAAAAATAATTACTGATATTCGTTACATCTTTTTTACATATTTCATTAAAGTCGTTAAGTATTCCGTTTTATTTATTATCTAATCCTATTAATAACTTTTCTTATATATTTTCCGTACTTAAGCACTTTTATTTTCCCGTTATCTCTAACCAATTTTACATTATATTTGTTATATACTATAAAGCTATTCGTACCTTCCTTAAAAAATCTTACGTTATTAAAAAGTTCTATATCGTCGATATCAAAGATTTTCTAACTATAAAAGGGCAACTTCCTATGAAAATTTTCACCTTTTCGTTTCTTTTTTTTCTTACCGCCGATTTGCAACAATTTATATACAAATCGATAATTGCTCGTAACTTTGTACGTAATTTAATTACTTTTAACAAAAAATTCGCTTAGCCTAGTACTTAAAGGTAATCAGGTAAATTATAATCCCGTTATAACAAATAAAAAAGCCGCCTTTAATTCTGCCTTTAATTTTTAATCTTTTAATAATAATAAAAACGAACAAACTAATCGCCCTAACATACTTATATTTATAAACGACAATCCATTTATAGCAATTGATAATATTTGGCTTAGCGATAACAATAACGATAAATAAAACGAAAACAATTTTAATGGTTAAAATAACGGCAAATCCGTCGAGCCGGCCGGTATAATCGTTATTACCAAATTAAATTTTCGTGCCGGAATCTAAAATAATATTATCGTTAATAAAAGCGAAAATCCCTTTCGTCCTTTTAATTCGTTTAAAATAATTATAAACTAAGTATTATTTACCGAAAAAGCGATTACCTTTAACGAAAAAACAGCTTAAAAGGATAATACTAATTCGCTTAATAACCAAGTCGTCCTCGACGATTTATTCGAAAACTCGGATAAAAACATTTACATTAAACAATTTAATCAAGCTGTTATTTTTAACGAAAATCGCGTTCAATTTAACAAAACTATAATCGACTTCGCAAAAGAATCGGTACTTACGATTATTAATCGATTTAATCTTAACAATACTGATTATAATAATAATAACGACAAGGATATTAACATTAATAGAGGTAACTTTACCGATTTTCAGGAAAAAAGATACGTCTTAATAAATACCGATACCGAATTTCCTATTAACAAGCTTATACCAGCTCGAAAAACCTTTTTTTGCGGGAAAAAAACTATTTATAACCTAATAATTAAAACAAAACGCCAAAAAGCGCTCTTCGTCTACTATAACGCTTTCAGCGTCCAAAAGACCGAAACCTAAATTAACTAAAAATACTGGACAAAAGGTTACAAACGTAAATAACGGAAAAAACGAAAAATCCGATTGCCAAACCGGAATAAAAGCTTACCTTATACGTATTCGTAAGAAGTACGCTTACAATACCCGTTTAATAGCTAAAGTTATTAAAAAAATTGATAGGTTCGTCGTTAAGGATAATATTAAAACTTATACTAAAGATTCTTACGTAAAATCGGTTAAAAATCGCGTAAAACAGGCATATAACATATATAAATCCAAAAAGGCTTACGATAGCAAGTTATCAGCCAAAACGGCCATTTTAATTACCAGATTTTGCAACCCGAAGGGCGATTTAAACGGTAACATTAGCGGTTATCTCGCAAAAATAAAATATCTTAACTTATATCAGGTTACCTTTAACACCAAGAAAAATAACGCCCTTGTTAACAACGATTCCGCTATATATTCCGTTATCTTCTTACTCCAAAAAAACATTAATACTATCAAAAAAGAGCTCGAAAAAAAAAGGGCTTTTATAACGTTAATAACGCCGCCTCTGTCGATACTGAAATTATCTATAAG
Organism: Monosporascus sp. mg162; assembly: GCA_004155945.1. Taxonomy (NCBI): domain Eukaryota; kingdom Fungi; phylum Ascomycota; class Sordariomycetes; order Xylariales; genus Monosporascus; species Monosporascus sp. mg162. Next base: position 68,195 of record QJNY01000142.1, read on the forward strand.
GCTATCGAGGACAGAATGAATAACAAAATTAAGGAAACTATCTAAAATGTCGAAAAAAAAGGTAGATTTAGCTATTAAAACTAACACAAAGCTTTCATCTGGGATTATTAACGAATTAACCATTATCCAACGCCGACTGGAAATAATCGCAAGTATTTTTTCAAAAAAATAAATCTGATGGCAAATATCTTAAAAAAATAGTTATGGATTTCGGATATTTCGTCGGACTTATCGCACAGAATTTAAGCAATGTACGTTTATAAAGACATTCAAGGGCTTTAAAATTTACGGTTGGTTTTATATTTATAAAGATCGAAATGTTGGAGTTAGTTTTTTGCCTTAATATAGCTAACTTAACCTATTTAGCCGTATTTCTAATTATGGCACCGTACGTTACACGGTTCTTTTTTAGTAGGAAAGGGGGACTTATTAAATATTACAATAGTCCAGGCACATCTGCCGAATTATCGTACATATATACCCATATATCTCCACGTAATCTTCGATAATATACGAAATCCAAACTTTCACACCTTCACATAATTATACGTATCCTACGTAGGGCTACTCGTAATACGTAAAAAACCTTAAGTCAAACGCTGCTATACCTTACTATTTTTCCGTTATCCTTATCATCACCCAAGTAATCCTTAACAAAAATGTAATGAACCTGTTATACGACCACCTAAAGCTATAAATAATATCCGAAATAAGTTTTTGATTTTCAGGTAACAATAGAGCGAAAAATAATTCAGTAATTTGTTCGTTACAAAAATTTGCGAATTTTTTCCTTAATCGCAAAACATTACCTTTAATTAAAGACTTAAATTAATAGCTAAAAAGGGAAACTATCTGGATGCTATTTACATAGGAAATTATTGTTCTATATATATCTTTCCTATTCTGCACCTATAATAAATATGTTTAGATATATTCCATATCCATCAAATCCAAGCACATCCTTTTATGGTAGTTATAGATAAATATATTCTAAATCCATCAAATCCAAGCACAACCAGGTACACAAAGTCTTTAGCCGAAATTTATCCGTTACGCCTAAGCATTTTGAAACCATCTCGACAATCCTCTTCGTATATTCTTTCTCCACATTAGTTGGACGTAATATTAGCATCCTGAATTCTACGTTCACGATCGAAATCAATCTGTGACGGCTATGGGCTTAACCAACTATTAAATCTAAGTCGTACGGTTTATGTTGGCAGTGGTATCGTGGGAATCTGAGCAATAAGGCGATAGTTACGTTTGGTAAGAGTAGATGTAAATCTGGGTAACCAAGTTATATTATAAGCTGGTGGTATTTAGATTATGGGAAATCATGAGCGTATATATTCTTCCTTTATTTCGATAGACTCGAACCGGCTCGATCTTGATTTATAACAGGCAAGTGCCTTCGAGCCCGTCGAGTCACTTCGAGCTATCCTTTTGGCTTGACTGGCTCGAAATGCCAAGTTCCCTTTGGTGCAATTAGACGCTTTGAACTTATCGAGCCCGTTACGTAACCTTGAAACCCATATCGGAGATGTGTCCTATAACTTCCGACCGTTTGTTAATCGAGTTAAGGCCTTTGGCCATAATACGATTTCCCTTTTTCCAAGATCTTTGCTCTTAAAAATTAATTTGTTTATCGCATTTATTTAGTAAGTAACTTCCTTTTTTTATTTCTTTTTATTTAACCGCTATGTTAGGTTATATCGAAAAGTAGAAATGTCGTAAAGGTAATAACGCTTTAACTTTATCCAAGAAAATTAATAGTTTTAGTTTTAATATATTTACGTCTTTTTTATTCGCGTTGCAAATCCGAAAAAAAGATTTGTATACTTATTCTGATTTTAGGAAATAGACGCGCTGTACCGAACATAGTGGTCCTTATAACTTATTCGGGCCTTCCGAGGTCGAGCATTATAAGTTAGATGCTAAAAAGGACCGCTTGAAACTTTAAAAACGTTTTATTGAGGAAGAATTGTTTTCCGTTTAATAACGTTTTAATAAACTGCAGCAGCACCTTAGCAAATTATTTGGTCGTTTAGCCCGTTTACATAATTAAAAAAAGCTTTACGTAAGTGTAAAATCGAAATATTACGCAAAGGTATTAAAAGTACGGAAGCGATGAAAGAATTCGAACGTTTGAAACGAGAGCAAAAATAGTTAAAAGCTAAGGTTGCGTTAGCGTAAACCACCCTGCCTGCCGACTGGCCTCTTTTAGGTGATCTAAACTAGAATACTTTTAACCCTGGCACTTCCGGCGTTGCTGGTGAAAGTTCTTTAAAAGGCGCTGGGCATTTGTAAGGTTTTTCGCTGGTTCCCAGGTGTTTTCGGAATCTGGATAATCTTTCCACTTAACTAGGTATTAGGTAAGTCCCTTTTTTTTGCGTACGTCCAATATCTTTTTTGCTTCGTAAACCGGTGCATCCTTTATAACTTTTTCGCTTTATTTTATGTTAACTTTAATTGTATGTACTACTGACTCCAATAAGGAAATATAAAAAACCGGATGGAGCTTAACTTTCAGCGGTAGTTCTAATTTATAGTTATTTTTTGAAGTTTTTTTAACGATTTTATATAAGCCGATATATTTAAAATCGAATTTTTTGTTTAGTTTCTTAGTTTGGATATTTTTGGTAGCTAGGTAAACCATTTCCCTTTCCGAAAAGGTTAACTCTTTTAACCTTTATTGGTTGTAATATTTGCTTATTTGATTACGTACGAATTTAAGTTTTGATTTTATTTCTGCGTATAGTTATTTTAATTATTCTGACATTGAAGTTACTTTAACGTTAACGTGCCACACGGGCGAGCGAGACACACGGGCGAGCGAGACACTTTTTAGCACCTCGCAACAACAAATTCAAATAACTTAACAACAATACATCGCATTAATTTAAATCAATCGGATTCTTCTTCGCTAGACGTATTTACAACTTCTATATAAGTACGCGCATTATGTCCAGGCTTGTTACAGACACTACATTTCCGTTTCTTAGTTTTAACCCTTTTACGACGACCCCTTTCAGCTGCTGTTGGCTGTATTTTTTTTATCACCCCTTTCTTTTTGAGCCAGAAAAGTTTGTTCTTTTTGTATAGTAAGTATTTTTCCTTTTTGAAAACGTTTGTTTTTAGTTTTGCGACATTTGCTTAAAATGTGGTTCGTTTCGCGTAATTAGGCAGCTTTTTCCCGAAGAAGAACATTTTCGTACAGAATTAATAAATAACTTTTAGTTAAAAATAAACCTATTTAGCCATTTTAGTTAACGAGCCACCCTGTTGGTTTTTAATCTTCTTTTGCAAATAACGTAATTGCCGCGTTATTTCCTTAATATTCCTAGAGGTTTTCGCGGGCGGGAAGCAAATGGAACCGGCAAAGGTCAGCGGAGAGACGGTCGGCGTAGGCATAATTAGAGGAACCTCTAATTCGGAAAGAACGTTATTAGGATCGAATAGAACAAAACCAGCTTTCGCGAATTCAGATTTGATGTTATCGGACGTTATGGCAGCTTGGAACGCGTCGTAAAAGCCGGCGAGGAAATCTTTTTTGGTAATGTAAGTATGATAACGTCGCATTAAATTTTCGATATACCGCAAATAAATGCGTTTCAAAACAGAAAAATAAGATATATTAAAAGGTTAAAACCGATGCGAAAAATGCGCGGCCATATAAAGCGTAATAATGTTGTTATTAACGCAGTACTTTTCGAATTCCATCGAATAATGGCTTTCGTAGCCGTCGAGGATAAAGAAACGTTTCGGTTTCGAACTTTTCGTACGCGTCCGAGTATGTTTGATAAAATGTTGGATTTATTCGAAATCTAATTTATTTGTTATCCAGCTATTATTATTTAATGCGACTTTTTAATCGGCTGCTGGCAATAGATTATCGCGGTACTAGGACTCAAGATAATCTTTTCCCGCTATGATAACAAATGGCGGTATAGCCCAACTTTAAAAATTAATAACCTGGATAACTGTAACCCATTTTTATTTCCTTATTGCGTTTGTTTAAACTTTTTACGTTTTTCGGCATTAGTAATTACTATGCCCGTTACTATAAAAAGCTTTATTAAAAATCCAGTCTCGTCGAAGTTATAAATATCCTCCTTTGCGATACCGTACTTTGCGATTATAGCCCGAACAAGTTCGAACTATTTACGAAACGTTTCTGGATTTTCGTATAGCACCCGTTAATAATCGATCTTTCGGTTTAAACGCGTTTAAAGTTTTTTTTTGCCGTTTAACAAAGCTCGACGTCCAGTTAATTCCAACGCGTTTTGCAACGCGTTAGGTAAGTAATAAATTTGCCATATCTTCAACGTGCTAAAGCCGGACAAGAAACGCTTGCGTATCTAGGTCGAGGATTCGGTCGACAATGGATTTCTTGTCGGTCGGCGTTAATTTCGGCGAATTGGGAGCAATATTAATTCGGGCGCGTCTGCCATTAAACCGATATCCTAAGGTAGAAGATGAAACTTTATAAATAGAACCAAGCTTTCTATAACTAAGTTTCGGGTCTCTTTTTTTAGCTTGAATAGCTAGGTTCATTCTCGCTTCTTTTGTAAGGTGCTCCAAATTGTGGTTGTTGAGAAATGGGCAATTGAAGATGTGTTGTTAGAATAGCTAAAAAAGTGTCTCGCTCGCCCGTGTGTTTCGCTCGCCCGTGTGACACGTTAGCTGGTTTATTTTTGTCTAAATTTCGGTAAACTTTAAATATAAAACCAAAATTAGTAGTTGCTAGCGTCGTTTTAATGCTTTCGTAATAATTGATGTTGTAAGTTAATTATACAACTAGTAATTTTTCGACCTAGTTATTTTGTTCGTAATTTATATAATATCGTAAATACGTTTTTAACATATTGTTAGTTTTTTTTGTGTTTGTTTTGGGTTTAAATGCGCTAAATAATTTGTAATTTAATCCAAATTAAGCTATTAATCCCTACCAGAATTTTGAAATAGATGTAATATTTTTGTCCGAAACAATTTCCGTTAGAAATCCGAAAGTACCTAAAATATATTTAAGAAAAATATATACGAGTTATTTTATATCGGTATTTTTGTTATAAGGTAAGCAATAAAAAGTTTTGTAAATTAATTAACGATTACGCAAATGCTATCGTAGTGTATTCCTGTAGCCAGACTTTTTGATAAAGGAAGTTTGGTAATAAAATTAAATGTAATCGAATTTTATGGTCGTTTAACAATTGGTAAAGGTTATAATTTTCCGTAGGATTTATGTCGTCGTGCCTTTACTTTAACGTAAATATCGCATTATCATAATACTTTTTGTATTGTGGTTTTTATTTTAAAAAAGTAATATATTCGTTATAAACGTTTTAAGGTTTTGTAAACTTTTAGGTATTCGTATATAAGGTGTTCGTATATATTCCGTATTCGGTCCTTTTATAGGTTTTCGGATACCTATATTTTATTTATTTGTTATTCTGCTGGGTAATCGGCATTATATTGTTGGATATGTTAATATATATTCGGTAATATCGTTCGTATTGTAGTAATTCGTCGCTGTTTTAAATATTTTTTAAGTGTAATATCGAAAATTGTCTGCTGTACCTTGACCTTAAGTTTTTCCAGGTTAGGTTGTTTGTTAAGTACGTTTACTTTGTTATTTTCCAATCTTTTTCGATAAATAATAACGTAATCGAATTTAAAAAGGCTTTTTATGTAACGTAATTATTTTCCGATAAATTTTCGTATTATAAAAAAGTGGGTAATGTTTTTATAATCCGTATATACCTTAATTTAATATATGTTGTTTTTAAGGTAATGTTCAGATTTCTTAAAAGCGTTAACGATAGCTAGGAATTCCTTATCGTAAATAGGGTAATTTAATTTTACTGCCTATAACTTATAAGAATAAAACGTAATACAGTAAAGCTTTTCTTAATCGTTTCGATATCTAACTATAACTTTTAAAGCGTAATCCGAAATATCGGTTTTTAGTTTAACTAGTCGCTTTTGATTGTATATAATCAATACTGGTTTACTAGTAAAGGCGTTTTTAATTTGCAAAAAAAAAATTTAAAAGTTTATTTAAAGGGTTTATTTTTTTTAGTAAGTTCCGTTAATGGCATAGCTATTTTACTGAAATTACGTATAAATCGTCGGTAATAATTAGCGAAGTTAAAAAATATTTATATTTTCTTAATATTAATAAATTGTACTTAATTTTTAACTGCTAATAACTTTTTAAGATTTATACAAATTTGTTTAAGCATAATAATATATCTTAAATATTCGACTTTTTGCTTATGAAAATAGCTTTCTTCGGTATTAACCAAAAGTTTAGCGTTTTACAGCGCCTATAAAACCTGATAAACATATTTTTCGTACTTTTTTCCGTTTCTGAATAGATAAGAATGTCGTCGAGATAACAAATAATAAAGATATCCAGCTATTTTTTTAACATATAGTTTATTATTCGTTGGAAGGTCGCTGGTACATTAGTTAATTTTATAGGGGTAATCAGGTATTTGTACAAGCTATATTTCGTTTTAAAGGCAGTTTTTTATTCGTATCTTTTTTTGATCCGAATTATGTTATAATTATTTCGAAGATCGATAACTGTAAACCATTTTGTTCTATATAAGCGATTTTTTATTTCAGTAATTAGTAGTAACGGTGTTTTGTCCTTAACGGTAATATCGTTAAGTTATCGATAATTCACTACAAATCGAAATTTTCCCTCTTCTTTCCGTACGAAAAACATAAAATATTCGGCTGGTAATTTAAAACGTTATATTTATTTCTTTAAAACCTGTTTCCGAGGTAATCGCGAAATGTATATAGTTCTGCATAGTTCAGGTTATATATCGGATAAAAAGCGGTATTTTTACCACTTTTAAAAATCATTTCGTAATTTTATTCGTTATATTTTAGCGATTTGGTATTAAGTTCCTTATTAAATAACTTATCGTATTTATAATACTGTAAAAGTACCTTAGTTATTTATTTTGGTAACCTTTCGGGCGGTCGTTTTAAATCGTTATTTATCTGCTTGAATTTTACTTCAAGGTTAGCAATAATACGTCGTATTTTTCGATTATTTCCTTGTTTTTAATATGCCGTATATTTTTAGGTGGTAAAATTTTTGCCGTTTCTTTATACTTACATTCGTTTACCTTATCGATCGAATGTTAAAATTTTTCGTTATTTGGCTTATCGTTAAAAAATAAATCGTAATCTATTTTGCAAATTTTCCAGTTAATAGCCGGATTATACTGTTTTAATTATAACAAACTTAAAATTAAATTATAATTCTCGATAGCGATATTGTCGAAATTAATAACTTATTTCCTTTTTTCGATAAAACCTTTAAAGTAATTAATCTTATATCGGACCTATTTATTATCGTAATTAAATATTTAACCTTCGGCCTTTTCGACTTCGTAAAGTTATTTTTTATCCTTTTATGGTAATTATAATTCGTTAATTACTTTTACAGCGATATAATTACCTTTTATTACGCCGTAATTTATAAATACGGTATATCGCTTCTTTTTAATTCGTACTTATATTGTAATAAGTTTTTTTTGCGTTATTTTTATTACGTTTAAAACTTTTTTAAAATATTACTATTTACCTTTATTCTTTTTGTTAACTTAAAGCTCTATTACAGGTAACTTAAGTTTTTTAGGCTGTTTTCGAATTATTAAATTCTTTTTTTAAATCTTTTGTTTTCGTTTTAGATTTATTTCAATTATTGCTTTTACCGGCGTAGCGTTGCTATTAAGTATTTTATTTAATTTTAAAACGTTTTCTTAGTAATATATTTTAGCTTTAAATTTTTTTTACTTTTATTCGAAAAGGAGCAAATTTCCTTTTATATAGCTGATCGCTTTTTTGAATTTTCCGTAAAGGTTAACTGGATCCGTAAATCTATATTTATTTTCACCCAGTATTTTTCTATTATTCTTTAAATTAACTCTTTGTATGTTTGATAATCGCATTATTCGTAATAGTACTGGAATTTATATGCAAGGTAATACTTTCCTTTTACTCAGCTTCTGGTAACTGCCAGCTCGTCGATCTCTTCCATCGTTACTATCTCGCGTATATAACGGTACTATTTTTGGTCCTTAAAATCGAAGCCTTATTGCTATATACGCGTAATCCGTCGCGCGATATATTCTTTTTCGTCTTCGTATACCTCGCACTGCGGTCGTCGACAGCTAACCGCGTAAAGCTTTCCGTGCCGATCGGATTTTCCTAGATACAGGTTTTCGTTCTATCTTTGGTATTCTTTTAGCTATGCGTTAAGTACTAACTAGTTATTTTTCTGCTACCATTTTTGTTACGCGCGGGTTAGTGCCTTATCGTCGCTTAGCTTTTTCTATCTCTCGTATTTCTATAACTACTAGGTAATAATAGGTCCAATAAATCTGGCTTTTTTGGCCTTTTAGCTTTTACCTAGGTTAGCTTTTTAGCTTTTCTTATTCCTTATCGTACCTTAGGTAAAGGGTTGTCGTTATTTTTGGCGCGGATTATGTTAATCGTTTTTCAGTCGTCAGGTTGTTTCTTATATTAGTTCTTAAAAATTAAAGCCTATTATATATACTTTTCGGGGCTTCTGTATTTTCGTACAATATATCCGGGCTTATCGTAATTATAACAGGTAACGGATTTCTTATTTTTCGACTGGATAGCCCTTAATTCTATAAGTTTTGGTTAAATTCTATAAAAAGCAAAAAGCGTAAAAAGGTTTCGACTTTAATTAGTACCTTAAAATTTAAACCGTAAAGCAAATTATTTACGTCGTTTTTGTCCTCGTTTAAATTGTCAATTGTCGATCTTTACAGCCTTAGCAATATATTTATCGAATACGTTAAGTTATTCGATTTTAATGATTTTGTCCTTAATATTATTTTTTAATTCCTTATAAAAGACGTCGATCAAGGTATTGTTTTCGTCGTCGACCTATCCTATCTTACATATAAAATTCCTAAATTCGACGGCATATTTAAAAGCAGGTCCCTTTTATTTAAGCTATAAAGGTTTTATACAACTTTTCGTTTTACGTCCGGGTTATCGAAATTGTTTTTAAGCTTTTATTCGAAATTAGCGTAATTTTTAAAAAGTTTTTTAATAACCGTTTCCTGGTCGTTTTCTACATATTCTAGGTAATCTCGCAGCGTAAGCTCGAACCAAATCAAAGCACCCCCCTTGAAGAATCCTGCCATAATAAGGATTTTATCGGCGTCGCCTTCGATCTTTTCCAATCGTAAATATATTTTGGCCTGGGTTAAAAATCCTTAACCGTTTCTTATGTTATTATAAGATTCGGGTTTTTTAACCTTAAATCTTAAAGTAACCGCTGGCATTAAATCGATTAAGGCGGCAGCTTAAGTAGTAAGCTGTTAAACATAAGCCTTAAGTTACTAAACGCATTTTTACAGCTGCTGGGTTAAGGTAAAAACGGTAATTTTAATACTAGTTAATATTTTAATAATATTAAATATTGCTTAAAGTTTAACGGTATTATTAAACAAAAGTCTGCAACGTATAACGGTTATAGCTTTAACCAATTATTAAACTTATGTCGTACGGTTTATATTAATAATAATATCGTAAAAGTTTAAACAATAAAACGATAATTACATTTAGTAATAATAAATATAAATTAAAGTAATTAAGTTATAGTTATTGTAATTTAGTATTATTTAGATTATGGGAAATTGTCGGATAACTGTTGATATCAGGGGTTCTAAAATAGAACGCCACGGAGATTACCTATGGCTCAGGGTGGGGACCACACTAGCCACATTTACCAGTATAAGCCCCGATTAACGCGGTCCAAGGTCTTGATGATTAATACAATTATAACACCAGTTTTGATTTTAATATTGAATACACGCTTATATTTGATAATTAAAGGTTTTAATCTTATTTGATACCGATATCGCGATTATAACGGCAAGCGATCTTTAGTTAATATAATTAAAGTTATTGAAGAAAAAACGATTTATTTAGTTCCGGAATATTAGAAGTAATGGGATAACGAATTCTAAACTAAAGTAATAGCCTTAGATTTATGGGATTATATCGACTTGGATCAGAAATTACTATAGCTTACATAATTGACGAAGCCGGCTTTCGAGTATTACCCGAAAAAAGCTAATTTGCGGATTATTCGAAATAATTCGACCGAAATTACAACCGACAGTATAACCGTTGCATTAAGTTCCGTTGAACAAATGGAAATTAGCGGAAAACTTCGTTCCGTAGCAAAGATGATTATAAAGGGCAGACTTAGTTATAATACGGATTGGGCTATATACGTATACGAAAATAAAAAATATAAGGATTACCGGAAAAGTATTAAGAAATTGACGAATTAAGTTTTATCTTTAGTATTTTTTAATTACCGATTTATAGTTTGTAAGCTAACAAAAACCCTAAACGAATAATATAGCGATTTAAAGGAAACCGGCATTATTTACCAAAAAAGATTGAAGCCGGAAGCGAAAAGAAAATACCGAGCAGCTATTAAGTTATTTATTAAGCTTTTAAAGGATTTCGGAATATGGGTAACATAATGGGAGATAGCGGTATCGAATGTATAAGATAAAGGTGTTAAAGAAATTAATGATGTACAAAATCTGGCAAACGATTTGGAAGAAGTTTTCAGCGACGTTCTTGGCAATTAAATTATAAGTTTCAAAATAACTTATCGGGAATAAATTAATTTTGGCACTTTAAAGTATTGTGAAATAACGGCGTAACTTAAGGATTATGCTTTTTTATAATTTAAAGGAATTCGTCCGAAAGTTGCTCGAGGCGCGTTCGGAGCAATTTTCGGAAATATAGACGATCTCGATTCCCAAGCAAATGATAGTCTATCAGATATTAACAAAACATAGAATTAGTTAACTAATACTTTTACAAAAGGAACCCGAGGATTAGGTAAAGGTCGAGGTTGGGGCGGTAAGCTAACGGAATTAAAGCGGGAGCGCGCTATTACCGATAAGAACCCTATCGGACCTACCTCCTCGGCATACTTAGATTTCCACGAGTTACCAGCTTGCTGGTTTGTCTTCAAAAATAAAGCACTCGAAGATTGGGAACCGAACGAAACCTCGATACGACTGGTTAAAAAATGCATTAATACGGTAACAGGCTTAACAGAAAAAATTAAAAGATTAAATCTTAAGGCGTCGCCTGAAAAGTCCGATTAATTAAAACGACGGATAGGTATTACCAAGGCTGTATTTTTGATATTTTACGTAGCGTTTGGAACGGTTACTTATCCTTTAAAGAACTTTTGTATTTTCGATTTAGGGATTACCTTGCATATTTTTAACCAGATTAGCAAATTCTTAAATTTCAGATTAATATCTTTAGATAATTATATATACGCTGGAGATATAGTTGTCTTTATTTTCGGATACGGATAAGTAAATATCCGTTTCGACAGTTTAAATAGCTTTCGATTGATACGCTTACATAATGTAACGTACTGCGAAAGATTCGTATGTAACCTAGTATTACTACGTCTGCTAAAAAAATAAAGCTTTTAGTAGAATTATAAGAGAACTAATAATTACTTACGACGGAAAGATAATTCGATTATCGCAAGATTAATCCAAAGGTACGATTAAATAATAATCGAATACTTATTATTATAGTTAATTCGGAAAGCATTTTTTATCCGACGAAAGAAATTTAACTTATAAATAAAACGATTTCCGAATATAGCTGATACTCGACGATAGCACTTAAGGCTTGCTTATCCAGGTTTAAAAGATTTTAACTACTTCGTGGGCCATATTTAAGGGGTAAAAATTAAGGACCTTAGCCAGAAACGCCGTAAGAAAAACGAAATTATTACCGTTAAATATAACGTATACGGATGGGGAAAAGCGAAACGCCTAAATTGTAAAGTTCGCAAAAGCTTACCCGTAAAGCTAAGAACGCGATTAGTCATTAATTTTTAAAACTTAGACGAAAATAACAACCGTATTAATAGCGTTATGTTTGCAATTAATCGTTTTTCAGGTTATATTTGGAACTGGTACTTTAGCGATAAAGCAGCCGAAATAGTTATAACAGCCTTGGACCAAATATTTGCAGTTTTCGAAAGTTATAATTATAAAGCAGAAGTTATAAAATGCGATAACGAGCTATACAGCAAAAAATACCAAGTCCGAAATTACTTATATCTAAAAAGAAACGTTCGAATCGAACCTTTAACACTTGATACGTAAGCATAGAACGGAGGCGCCGAACGTTCGAGGGGTATAATCAAAATAAAAACGATCCGTATACGAAAAGAGGTAAAATTGCCACATTTTTTATAAGTAAAAATTTACCGCGTTATAGTTTACCCATATAACCGGACTCTTAAATATATCTTTAATTGGTTAACGTTATATAAAGGTTTTTATATTTATTAAATATATAAGGAAAGGACGATAGTTACCGACTGAAAATCTTATTTAAGTTATTTTCGAGTTTATGGTTGCAAAGTTTACGCTTTAACAAAGAACGTATAGTGCAAGTAAAATAAGAAACGAAAAGTTCGATCCGAAGGCTTAGATTGGTTATTTTGTAAGGTATTAATTATTAAATATTTACCGTATATGGAATTCTTTAATGAATAAGGTAGTAACGATTTGCTACGTTATCTTCGACGAAGAAAATACTTTTAACGGCAACTTGCACGATTTTAAAAACGACTTTTTTAAGGTAACCGAAAATAAGTTACGTTATTTACTTAATAAAATCGAACATTTAAAAGGTTTACGCCTTAAATTTGGACCTACGGTTTACGAAAAAAAAATAAAGAAATAACGCAGTTATTAAAGGTAAATTTAAATAACGTTATTAAAAACGAAAACGTAATAAATTCGGACAAGGTAAAAGAAACTTTTAAAGAATTTAATTCGTATAAACCTAATTAACTTTATACAAATGCTTATTTCGTTTTTTATTCGACGCCCGATTTTATTCCGCCGCATTTTGTTGCCTTATTCACTGTTACTATTCGAACTGCCGCGGTTTTAAAGGAAAAAACAGCTATAAACGCCGTCCTTAAAAAACGCGAAAGTATCGATAAAATCCCTAATTCCGGAATTATATACCGCATTTCGAGCTGGAAAGTTACGTTTAATGCAAAACGCCTAAGTTCGGTAATAGGGTTAAGGCACGAAAAGTAGGTAAATAAGATATAAACTACCCGGATAGTAAACCGTCCGTATTATTACCTTAATAATATAAAAATAAAAGCTTAGGTTAATATTTTCGAACATAATTAAATTAAGCGCCTGTTACAAATAAGAAAAAAAAATTTTCGAAAATATTTTCCGCCAGCTTCTAAAACCTATAAGAAATTACGAAATTACCTTATAAAGAATAAGTTTCGGAAAGAAAAAAGAACTATTTAAATAATTATAAATAAATAAGTTCGTAAACAAAATATAACCGTAAAAAGACTAACGGAAAATAGCTGTTTAATTATATATACAAGGTCGAATAGGTTCAAGCCTTATTTTCTAGGCTGAGCCAAATACATAGAAAATTATTACACGATGTAATTTGTACGATAAATACTATACCCAGTATCTTCGAACACGATAACTGATTAATGGTTTTTATGGTTAGGATAGATTGATACCTTAGTCCCATAGAGCCTTACTTTGAAGCCGAATGCGTAATTGCCGATAAGCTTCGATCTTGATAAACTTTATGCCTGCTGGCTGGTTCGGTAGGGTTAAATAATATAACTTAGAAAATGTTAAGCTTTACGTAATAAACCTTAAAGATAAATTTTAAAGGCAAACCTTAACGGTAAACCTTAAGGATAAACCTTAAAAGCAAACTTTAACGGTAAACTTTAAAGATAAACCTTAAAAACAAACCTTAACGGTAAACCTTAAAAATAAACCTTAAAAATAAACCTTAAAAATAAACCTTAAGAATAAATCTTAAAAGTAAACCTTAACGGTAAACCTTAACTGCGTATAAAAGGCTGGCATTTTTTTAAGTTTTCGCCAGTTTTACTATTCGATCGTTCCCATAGCACCTTTTCGAATTACCCAAGATAATATGCCGCGTAAGTCCGAATATGCGATACCGGTAATCCGGAACCGCAGAATTTCCACAGAAATCATTTTATTAACGGTATATAATTCTTATTAAATTTTCGGACGAACTAAAACTGTCGACACTACTGTCGACCTAAAAATTTTTTCCTAAAAAGATCGACTTCGGCTTTTGATTTTCGGATACGATTTGATTCGAGAAAGTGACGGTAATCGATTTTTGCGAAATTATATGCCGAAGAATATAACGATTATAACGGAACTATTAGCGAAACTGGAAGGGGAAAACAGTAACCCGTTTAACAACTTCGACGTTCAGATTTTGGAACGGTATACGCTGGAGAACTACGAGCGATAGTTTGCCCGGCTGTTCCGGATTGCGAAGACCGTCCAGAATTTCGACAAGAATCGACGTGGATAGGAGCGGGACAAGGCAGTCTGAGGTCGCCTTGGAGTGAGACGCCTAAGCGGTTGGGATTGCACTAATTCTCCAATGTCGGAGGAACTTACCTGCGAAAGGGATGGGTTTAATGAAGCCTAGGAATTAAGGCAGCAATCTATCATTTTATCTAATTTTGTCTACACGGTTACGTCTCCTTTAGGGAGAGTTTAATTATATATAAATATACGTTTATAAGTTCGATAAATATAATAATTTCTTAAAATGCAAAGTACGTTTAGTAATACAAGGTAATGGCAGGTTTATAAAAAATACGACGATATTTATATCTCCATTTTTACTGGAAAATCCTTCCGCACCTTTATTGCTATAACTACGTAATTCGACCTAAAGTTAATATAATATAACGTAATTAATACTTTCGTTAATACAAGACTAAATAAGGAAATTTATATAAAAATGCTACCAGGATACCGGAAACCGGAAACTATCCTGTACCTGCTTAAAGCTTTATACCGACTAAAAAAATTTCTCTTACTTTAATAAAAAAACTATCGAAGATATTTATTTAGCTAAGTTTCACCCTTATCTTTTACGAGCCGTATTATTTCGCGCAAAATAACATTTTTATATTCTATTATGTCGATAATATCGTTATCGCTTATAAAAAAAATTGCGAAAAAGTTATTAACGCCGCGATCAGCTAACTTAAAATAAGGTATTAACCTCCTGGAAAAAACAAACTTTAATAATTCTTAGGAATTAAAATTATCCGAAACCGATCGAAACGTCGGATATAACTTTCATAATCGTTATATGTCGACAAGCTAACCAGATTAATCGAAAAGAAATTGAGTTCCGGGCGAATTAATACTTTATAAAAAATAAAAAACTATTTCCTAGTTAGGAAATCGTATCCGATTACTTTATTAAGGTATATCAAAAAAAATCGGCTTAATATTGTACGTGACAGTTATTACCCGTCCGGATATAGCCTTTGCCGTCTCCAGATTGGCGAAATTTAACATAAATTCAAGCCCGGAACATTATATAAAAGCAAACCGACTTATTCGATACCTCCTCGAAATAAAATACTACGCCTTAAAGTACGGCAGGATAGCTACCTTTAAAGTAGCTAGCGACGCCTCCTTTACCGATAATTCGATCGATCGAAAAAGCTCTTAAGCCTATGTAATACGTCTGTTCGGCGGCACCATCGGATAACGCGCCAACAAGCAAAATACAATAATTACTTTTATAACAAAAGCGGAATTGTTGGTATTTACTTAAGCCGTGAAAAAGGTTATATAGGTATTACGATTAATTAAGAAGCTCGAAATTCGACTTAATATTTTAACTATTAGTATTTAGTATGATAATAAGCAAATTATCAGGCTTATTTATGTAGATATTACCCAGCTTTAAACAAAATTAAGACATATAGATATTTATAATTACTGGTTATGATAAGAAGTAATTCGAGGAAACATCGAAATAATATATATTTTTTACGAACGATATAATTGTAAATAAGTTAATAAAGGTTTTTCCTATTGCGTTTTTCGGATAGTTTACTCGACAGTTAGGGTTAACGGATATCAAAAAAAAGATATAGGAACGCCGAATTCGGGAATTGTTTAATAAAGATATGCAAAAGTTCGAGGATAACTTTAATTAATCGATATTCTGTATCCAGGGCCTGCTATTAAGAAAGCAGCCCCTGGGGGGGTGTATCGGATAACTGTTGATATCAGAGGTTCTAAGATAGAACGCCACGGAGATTACCTGTGGCTCAGGGTGGGGACCACACTAGCCACATCTACCAGTATAAGCCCCGACCGACGCGGTCCAAGGACTTGATGATCAATACAACTACAACACCAGTTCTGACCTCAATACTGAATACACGCTTGTATCTGACAGAAATAATAAACGTATATATCTTTTCTTTCGTTTAACAGGCTCGAACCGGCTCGATCTTAATTTACAACAGGTAAGTACCTTCGAGCCCGTCGAGTCACTTCGAGCCATCTTCCTAGCTCGACTGGCTCGAGGTGCCAAATTCCCTTTGGTCCAATTAAACGCTTTGAGCCCATCGAGCCCGTCACGTGACCTTGGAACCCACATCGGAGATGTGTCCCACAACCTCCGACCGTCTGTTAATCGAGCCAAGGCCTTTGGCCATAACACAATCATCTTAACTCGAAATCAATTAATCAAATGGTTGTTGAGATATTGCAGAGTAATGTTATAGCGAATGGTTGTTGTTGTGGAGAAATGTCTTATTCATTGCTAGGGTAATTCTTTAGGTAAGTCGGACCCCCCCCTCACGCTCCACCCCCCCAACGCGCCACCCCACAACCGCGTTGCGCGTTGATCCACTTACTGATTTCTTTCCCCATAAAGCCTTCTCAACAACGCTTTTAAAAATTGAAAAAATTATCCTTTTATTTACCAGAATCTGCGCTTTCGAACGATATGCAGCTCTCAGCTCAATTCCGTACGGCGCAGGCGATTAAGGAGATAACGCGTAAGAAATCCCTGCGTTCAGCCTCTAAGGGCTACCAGGTCGACAGGCGATATATTACACGCCGTATTAATGGTGTACCTACGCGGGAAAAGGTTAATAAAGCTTAACAAAAACTATCACGAGTCCAGGAGGAAAATTTAGCCTATTAAGTTATTGTGTAAAGCTATTTAAGCTATGCGCCGCCGCATTCCCGATTTCGCCTTTACGTCCAACGGCTTTTAATCAACAACGGTAACCCTTAATACCTAGGAAAAAGATAGGTAACCCGTTTTCTGCGGCGTCATCCTAATATCAGGATTCTTAAAGGCAAAACCATTAATTATAAGCGCTTAAATAAAGCTTCGCCAATTTCTATTAACGTATTATTCGACCGCTTCGAATTACCCGTTATCAAGGTTATCAAATAACGTAACAGATATAACGCCGACGAAATCGGGATAATAGAAAGCATAAAGAAAAACGCTTTCGTTTTCGATAAAGCCTTTAAGAAATTCGTACTTTTAAAGAACGTTTCCAAACGGCAGTAAGTTATTATAATCGCTTATATTAACGCTAACGGGCAAACCCTTTTACTACTTGTAATCTTTAGCGGCGGCGACGTATAACAATAATAATTTCCTAACTTCGATAATAAAGTATACGAAAACTGGTACTTTACCATCTTTAATAACGGCTGGACCAATACCGAAATTGGCCTAAAGTAATTACGTAAGGTCTTTATTCTTTATACTAAGCCGGCGGACCTTAAAAAATGGAAATTGTTGGTAATCGACGGCCATAACAGCCACATTACCGAAAACTTCATGTAAATATGCCTTTAAAATAAGATTTATATCGTCTTTTTACCTGCCTACGTTTTTTACGTTTTCCAACTTTTTGATATAAATATCTTTTTTACCTTAAAGCGGAAGTTCCGTTACTGGTTCCGAAAGCGCTGCTTTAAACGGGCTTTCGAAGTTACAAATAAAACGAACTTCCTTTAAGCGCTTTCGTACGTTTAGCAGGAAATTATAATAGTTTCAAAATATATCATAAAAGGCTGGAAAACTATAAGTTTGCGCCTTATTAATAAAGCGAAAGCGTTAAACAATAAATACGTTAAGGCCGGGGCCTAAATAGCGAAAGTACTTAAGCCCAAATCGAATTCTACCCCCGTACGTCCTAATTTTAATACGTAAATAATTGATTTAAGTATTAAAACGCCTAAATTATTTAAGGATATAAAGGTTATCGAAAAAGCCCTGGTAAAAATCGATCCAGTTTTCGGAAGGCTTACCGCGCGGCTTTTATTTCGCAAGATCGGTAAAGCCCTTAATAAAAAGAATAATAAATTAAGCGCTACCGAAATCCAGAATAGTTAATTAACTGCTGCCATCGATAAAACGGAACCTAAAAAGCGTAAGCCAGTACAGCCCGAACCAAATAAAAACTTCGTAAGGATAATATCGGTTAAAAAGGTAAAGGTAAAGTTACGGACCGTTCCGAAACGACATTTTATTACAATTTAACGAAATCAACAAAAAAATAAGCTTTCCGAAAGCGAAAAAGATAACGAGGATAATCCGGAATGCATTATTGTACGTAGCGGTTAATATAAAGTCAATTAAATAAAAGGTTGTTAAGATATTGTTATTTATATTAAAGAGTTGTGTTGTTAATGGCTTCAAAAATGGGTGGCGCGTTGGGGGGGTGGAGCGTGAGGGGGGGGTCCGACTTAGGGACCGAGGCTAAGTTATGATTGATAAAGAAATTAGAAAGTAGGTAACGAATTAGATTAACGCAATATTAAAAGATAAGCTGCTTGACGATAAAAAGGATTCGTTATTCGTTGCGGAACAAGGCTCCCTGCTTTAAAGCTAATATTATATATATACTTTAACATTAAAAACGTTTTTTAAGATACGCTAAAGTAGTCCACCACTGTCCACCGATGTCTATCAATATGGGGATATCGCCAGTTCTATCCATATATTTTTGTATGGCGGTGGATTACCGTCAACCCACTCCACGGGAGTGGTTGGTGGCGTGGATTGCGTTGCTTCGACCTCTGCATACAACGCATCCTGCAGACGTCGTAGGGCAATGTCAACCCCTAACCGACTCGCAAATACCTAGGGGTTACTATAGACACGGCTCTCCGGTGGAATCTAACATCAATAAATTCGACGAAAGCCCACAAAAACGGCAACAGCCCTCAGTGCCCTCGGCAGTTCAACATGGGGCGCGCACCTTTAACACATGAGGAAAATCTATAGGGAGGTAGCGGTACCGCCGATGATATGCGTATGCTTGCTTCACTCCCCCGTGATCTACCTCACCGGCCAGTGACAGCGATAACATTTGGGTTTACGGGGAGATGCTTACCATGGGAGCCCTAATACTGCAGAGGCTCGCCAGTTGGAAGGTTTCCATGGCAGAATTGAGTAGGCAAAAGGCATGCTAGGATGTATTATCTGTGACAAAACGGTGGGCAGAGTGTTGAACTCGACGTGTGTGACGTTGGGCAGAGGATAGTCGATGCCTAACTTGAAGCATTGATGCCCAGAAGGCGGCCCTTTCGGCATCGTGCGGAGCAGATTCAGGCACAGGATTGGCAAGCATCTTGTGAACCTTGAGAAATTGCTGATTGCAAATGCCTAACCATTGCCTTTGAGACTATTTAAAACTGATACCTGACGACGCATATCGTTGTCCTGTCTGCCGGGAGGGTGAGGTTGGTTGGCACGGACTTCTGGCCTCGAGGAGCCGGTGACCAATCACAAGCGTACGTCGGCGGCTGGCGATGGTAAGCATGCGGCCAGTTGTCTAGCATAACTTCTTATGGGCTTATGGTGCCGCGGATATATGCACCGCATTGTGGCGTGCATCTCCGGTGCGTCTCACGGGGACCGGGGCCAGCCCCGAATGCGATGATACTGAGTGCGGCCAGCTCATTGGCTCCGGGACTACGGCGTTGAGGCACAATCAGAGTCGCCGTACAAGGCTTTGACTACCCTATTGAGTCCTTTACTCGCCCCTCGAGTCAGCTGTCCCAGTCAAACCATCCGGACTGTGCCCGTCTTATAAATTCTCCGTTACTCCTCAAGCGAGTTTTGTGATCCTGGCTTATCCTCACTCTTTGCGCCCATGTATTGTACCATGGTGTAATTCTCACAGTTGGGACTGAAGCTTTGATGCTATCGATTTCCGTCTTGTGTTCCTGCTGAGATAGGAGTGCCTATCTAAACGCCCTACCTACCTGTCCTCCCCGCGCTTCACCAGTGCCGCTTACCTGAGTGAACTGCCTAGATCCATATCGCTCAAGGTGTAAAAAGTTAAATCGCAAGGACCGTTATATTGACAGATAGGCAGTTAAATGTCAGTCCATTGTTGAGCCGGCTGTCCGTAGCTGCGAAACTAAACCAGAGATAGCAAAACCAACGGTTTACCTAACCTTAGTCGTTGCAGTTTAGTGCTTTTCCAGCCAACTGAGCTATTGCGAGTTCTCCTGTGCGTCTCTTTGATAAGCTAAACTCCTGTGCCTCTTCTGGCAGATCGAGTCTCGCACACATCAAGCACCGAGCACTCGTACCTACGTCGCTGCCTACGTTGCTGCATCATCAGGCTCGCCGCCACCACCCCTAGAACGACCTGGATGATCTGGACGATCTGAACTATCTGGGTCATAGTGGTATTGCAACCTTCGCGACCATGACCTTTAAGGAAGCCCAGACCACGGAAGGTGGAAAGTCCAGGTATCAGTACTCGGCCCTCAGCAGAGAACATCCACACATTCGATTAGTCACCTTGAAACCGGGCTCTTGGTTCGATGAGATTAACTGCACCGTTCACGTTGTTCCCTTCGATGGACAACAGGTATTCGAGGCCCTCTCCTACGTTTGGGGAAATCCACATGTCCGGAAACGCATTTGCCTCAATGACCATGATTTCGAAGTCACGGAAAATTTGTGGCTGGCGATGCGACGTCTCCGAAACCCATCGACTCCTCGCGTGTTATGGATAGACGCTATATGCATCAACCAGAAAGACGACAGTGAGAAGTCCCAACAAGTCGGAATGATGGGAGATATCTACAAGAGCTGCAAAAACTGCATCATCTGGCTAGGGGAAAGCTCTGAAAACGCCGAGGCGGGCGTACAATCTGCCACCGCTGCCCAGGCCTGCGAGCTGTTGGGACTACTGGCTACCGACAAGCACCTGCCAGAGTTACCGTGTTTTTCAGCAGTTGAGGGTGAGCGGATGAATATCTCTGAGCAGTATGAGGCCCACTTCGAAGCCCTGAAACAGCTACTAGATCTTCCGTGGTGGAGGCGGATTTGGGTCATTCAGGAGCTAGTTCTTCCCCGCAGCGTCAAGTTCCTTTACGCTTCCGAGGAACTTCCCTATCAGATACTCAGAGGGGTTGTGGATGTGCTGAAGACCCACGCTGCGACGTGCTGCAAGTTACATCGGATGACTCTGAGAGCACTGGCGTTTGACCCTCTCCTAACCATCCAGGAGCAGGTCGATCCAATGGTTTCTACGCGAGAAACATGGGCAAAATATGAACCAATCACTCTCTTCCAACTGCGAAGACAGTTTTACGCGTTTCAAGCTACAGAGAAGAGGGATTTGTTCTACGGGCTTCTTGGTCTTGTCACGGAATGGTGCTCTAATACGCCTCTGCAGCCCAACTATAGCGCTTCTCTGCGAACAGCCGTCACCGAAGCCGTCTTTAAGTGCACATCAGAGCAAGGAGGGGTGGAGTTTCTCCAAGGGGAAAGGCTGTTTCGCGCCTCAGATCAGCAAAACACGCCAGATTTGCCCTCGTGGGTTCCTGATGCATGCTTTTGCTCAGTTCCGCCACAATGGGTAATGGTCGAACAGCGCAGACTGAGGATATATTCCTACTTCACTGCATCGGGATCGCGCGGCCAAGAGGCCTCGGAGTTAGCGATCGGCAAGAACGAGACTCTTTTCGCACAGACGCTTGCGGTAGACAAGATTGCCCGAGTTGGATCTGTGTGTAATGCCCTGGAGAATTGGGCCGCGGCGCCGGATGTGTTTCGACAGTGGATGGAGATGCTGCAGCTCGGGCTCATGGACTGGCCGGAACAACCCCCCCAGGAGGGTTCGCTGATGGATGTATTCTGGAGAACAATGATCAACAACTCTATTGAGGCTGATACAGCGAGTCTTTCCTACCGGAAACCTACTGCAGAGGACTATTCACAGTTGCGATCGCTATGGTTCTTCCTCTTGAAAACATTGCCTATGACCCTCCAGTTCCTTCAAATTTCTTTTAGCCTGGAATCGCATGACGCTTTGCTATCCATGGCCCCGAAGACGGTATATCATATTTTGGTTTGCCTGTGGCAGCGTCGACTGTTTGTCACAGAAGGCGGCGTGATTGGTTTGGCTCCCCGAGATGCAAGTGTCGGTGACGAGGTCCATGTCGTCCTAGGTGCTCCAGCGCCTTTTATCCTCAGGCGTATGGGAGAGCCTGCTAAGGTGGGGAACGGGACAGATTCCCTTCCCTCATATACTGTCATTGGCAATGGTTATTTACACAATGTCATGAATGGCGAGGCGTTGGACAACGGCGGAGAGGGAGCTGTCAAGACCGTAGCAATTCATTAGGAGCCGTCTCCATTACCCAGCACATCAGAACGGCTCAATGGCAATGGAAGCTATTTGGGGGAAGGCGACTTCGATCGTGTCAGACCCAGCTGAAAACGATCAAACAACTGTGTTTTGGATTAGTTTCATCAGCCACTCAGCTGAAACCGGTTCATGTATCTCCGGTATCACTTTCTCTTTGTAGCTGGTTTTATGTGTATTTAAGGAGGGTTCGCTACCCTTTGCTTATAGCTAGGACCTCTTAAAGGTCAACCAGAAAAATTCATCCTTTTTCAGTTATATATGCTTCAATATGTAATCCAGGGTCTTATAATTATAAGCCCGGTCCGCATTTCTTTTTATCTGTACTTCGATATACCTATTAAATACGTTGCAGACGTCGCCTTTTAAGGTAATTCGGAACCTCGCCGTCGCTCCCGCAGTAACTCTGTAACCTACTGCCGCCCTTTACTAAGGATATTCCCTGCCTAAACACCATTATCTTTATCTCTTAGCCCTTAATTACATTACAACTAAAGCCATAATTTCTTCCCCGTTAACAAACCTTAATAAAACTTCGTTAAAGCGCCCTAAGGCGTTCCTTTTCAAAAAGGGAACCCCTAAGACATATAATACTTTCGAATTTCACGTTAGCTCCAAAGCGGGCTTTCTATAAAAATATATCAACCTTAACACGGATAAGTTTCCACCGTTATTAAAAAAACCTACTTTCCCGATTTCAAAAAATTCGATTCAAACGTTTTTAACGAACTTAACCTAAAGTCGGAAACAAACGCGAAATTCCAGAAAGCAGTAAAAATCCATAATCGAAAGGAAACCCATTTCCTAGCCCAGGAAAAGGCGCTCGCCGAAATTAATACGTTCTTTAACCAGTCCGTTCACCTTAATTATTATTAAGTATACTAGAAAAAGGTTACATTTCGAAATAAGCTAATAACCTTAAAAAACGAATTCAAACCTAGCAATAACGCTCGAATCTATAAGGTCGACGTTCGCTATAAGGAAACGTTAAAAACCAGTAAGACCTCGATAAACGCATAGCTCTTTAAATACTGGAAAGCGTATATCGAAGCCGAAAAGCTTTAAATTCCAGCTGTCATAAAGTTTCACGGCCACTTCGACTTCCTTAAGGCTGTAAATACCTTCTTATCCAACTTCTTTATTACCCAGACCGCTATTATTAAAGAAGCTATGTTCGACGGCAAGGACGCTATTAAGCTGCCGTCGGTGCAGAAACTCGTAAAGCGTTTCCGGAACTATATAAGATTACGGAAAGCTTAAGGTGTTACCTCCGAACAGTTATTACGAAAAACGTTCGTATAACGGCTATGGGCTTAACCAACTATTAAACTTAGTCGTACGGTTTATGTTAGCAATGATACCGTAGGAATCTGAATAATAAAGTAATAGTTACGTCTGGTAATAACAAATGTAAATCTAGGTAACTAATTGTTATTGTAAGCTGAAGTTATTTAAACTACGGAAATAACGATTGTATATATTTTTAGCCATTTCGGGCGGATAAGGATAAATTAAAACATTTATTTTAATTTACATTAAAAGATAAAGATGGATTAAAATATCCATCTTAATCCATATTAAAGGATAAAAATAGATTAAAACATCCATCCTAATTTACATTACGTAATTTCTTGGCATAGGCGGGATAACCGTATCCGGAAACCCATCTGGTTAAATCATAATACGATCTTCCCTTTTTTCCAATTTTTGCCCTTAAAGATTATTTTCTGGTAAGTTTTTCTTTTTTATTATGTCGGGTCGCCTAGCTAACCGTAAGCCACGTAATCGTCCTAATTAAAAGGAAAGTAATACCTTGCTTACTGCGTATATCGAAAAATTTGGTTCGGAAATAATGTTATATACGCCCTGCTTTAATAATAGCTTTACCTGTAATATAATTAAAGACCTTCGTCGCTATTACGAATATATCCTTTACAACCGCAAATGCAACGGTTCCGGCATTTTTCTTTTTTCCTTAAACAACGTTAATCGTAAGAAAGATCGTTTTAACCTAGCGCAGCAGGCCGCCGAGGCGGAACTCGTCCAGGCTTAGCAAGATATACAATACGCTTTTGAACGAATGTTAAAGGTTATATCTCGTTTGCTACGTTTGAAAAAACAACAGGTTATTTTAAAAGATAAGGCGTTAAAGTTAATTCGGCGCGGCGTCGTTTTTTTAAATAAACTTAAAGCATAAGAACGCTTCGAACAGGAATAGCAGTAACTATTTTCCGTACTCGAGGTACTAAATCGAAAGGGCGTCTTATAAAGTCCGTCTTTTAGCGACTTTAACTTTGCGGACGTCGACGCTGCTGGTGGAAATTTTTTAAAAGACGTTGAACGTTTATAAGATTTTTCGCGGGTTCCTAGGTATTTTCAAAATCCGGATAACCTTTTTACTTAATCAGATATTGGGTAAGTTTTTCCTTTTTTCGTACATCCAGTATTTTTTCCGCTTCGTACTCCGGCAACTTTTTTTTTGCCTCGTTTTTTTATCCCGTATAGACTTTAATCGTGTCGGCTGCTGATTTTAATAAGGAAATATGAAAAATTGGATAAAGCTTAACCTTTGCTAGCAGTTCTAATTTATAGTTATTTTTTAAGATTTTTTTAGTAATTTTGTACGGACCAATGTACTTAAAGTCGAGTTTTTTATTTAGTTTTTTAGTTTAAATATTTTTGGTAATTAGGTAAACCATTTTTCCTTCCGAAAAGGTTAATTCCTTTAACCTTTTTTGGTTATAATATTTGCTTATTTAGTTACGTACGAATTCGAGTTTTAATTTTATTTTTACATGTAATTGCTTTAGTTGTTTTAATATAAGGATTGCTTTAACGTTAGCTGGTTTATCCTTTTGTGAATTTCGGTAAACTTTAGGTGTAAATTTAAAATTGGTAATTACTGGTATTATCTTAATGCTTTCGTAATAATTAATGTTATAAGCTAATTATGCAACTAGTAATTTTTTAACCCAATTATTCTGTTCGTAATTAATATAGCATCGTAGGTACGTTTTTAGCGTTTGGTTGGTTTTTTTTGTTTGTCCGTTTGTTTAAAGTTTAAATGTACTGGATAATTTATAATTTAATCCAAGTTAAGCTATTAATCCTTACCAAAATTTTGAAGTAAAGGTAATATTTTTGTCCGATATAATTTCCGTTGGAAATCCGTAAACGCTGAAAATATGTTTAAGGAAAATATATGTAAGTTATTCCGTATTAATGTCTTTATTGTAAGGTAAAAAGTAAGAAAATTTTATGAATCGATTAACGATTACAAAGATACTGTCGTAATGTATTCCTATAATCGGGTTTTCCGATAGGGGAAGTTTGGTAATAAAATTAAATGTAATTAAATCCTATGGTCGCTTAGCGACTAGTAATGGTTGTAGTTTTCCGTAAGGCTTATGTCGTCGTACTTTTGCCTTATCGCAGATGTAATATTGTCGTATTACTTTCTGTACCGTAGCTTTTATTTTAGGAAAGTAATATATTCGTTATAAGCGTTTTAAGGTTTTATGGATTTTTGGGTATCCATGTAGTCGGTATTTATATATTTCTCGTATTAAATCTTTTCGCAAGTTTTTAAGGACTTATATCTTGTCTGTTTGGTTTTCTGTTAGCTAACTGGCATTATATTATTAAATACGTTGATATAGGTTAATTGGTATTGCTCGTATTATAGCAATTCGTTGTTGTTTTAGATATCTTTCGGGTATAATGTCGAAGATTATTTATTATATCTTAACCTTAGGTTTTTCCAGGTTAAATCGTTTGCTAAATACGTCTGCTTTGCTATTCTTTAATCTTTTGCGATAAATAATAATATAATCATATTTAAAAAGGCTTTTTATGTAACGCAATTATCTTCCGACAAGTTCTCGTATCGTGGAAAAATGTATAATGTTTTTGTAATCCGTATATACCTTAATTTGGTACATGTTACCTTTGAAATAATATCTAAACTCCTTAAAAGCGTTAATAATAGCTAGGAACTCCTTGTCGTAAATAAGGTAATTTAGTTCAGCTCCATATAACTTGTAAAAGTAAAACGCGATAGGGTAAAGTTTTCCTTAATCGTTTCGATGTCCAACCATAGCTCTTAAGGCATAATCCGAAGCATCGGTTTTTAGCTCGACTAGTTGCTTTGGGTTATATATAATCAGTACTGGTTTACTGGTAAGGGCATTCTTAATGTGCTGGAAAGCTGTATCTTTTTTTGGCGTCCATTTAAATGGTTTATCTTTTTTGGTAAATTCCGTTAATGGCATGGCTATCTTGCTAAAATTGCGTATGAATCGTCGGTAATAATTGGCGAATCCAAAGAACGCTTATATTTCCTTGATATTGGTAAGTTATGCCCAATTCTTGATTGCTGATAGCTTTTTAAGGTCTATGCGAATTTGTCCTAACGTAATGATATATCCTAGGAATTCGACTTCTTGTTGGTAAAAGTGACTTTTCTCGGTATTAACTAAAAGTTTGGCGTCCTGCAGCGCCCGTAAAACCTGATAAATATGTTTTTCGTATTCTTCTTCCGTTTTTGAATAAATCAAAATGTTATCGAGATAACAAACGACAAAAATATCCAAGTGCTTTC
Organism: Monosporascus sp. mg162; assembly: GCA_004155945.1. Taxonomy (NCBI): domain Eukaryota; kingdom Fungi; phylum Ascomycota; class Sordariomycetes; order Xylariales; genus Monosporascus; species Monosporascus sp. mg162. The sequence goes on from QJNY01000142.1 coordinate 95,428, forward strand.
GTAATACATAATTTATTATTCGTTGAAAAGTTGCTAAGGCGTTAGTTAATCCCATAAAGGTAATTAAGTATTCGTATAAGCCGTATTTCGTTTTAAAAGCTGTTTTTTATTTATGTCCCTCTTTAATCCGTATTATGTTATAACTATTTCGAAAGTCGATAGCTGTAAACCATTTTGCTCCGTAAAGGCGATCCTTTATTTCGGTAATTAGCGGTAATAATGTTCTGTCCTTAACCGTAATATCGTTAAGTTGTCGATAATTTACTACTAATCGAAACTTTCCCCCTTTTTTTGGTACAAAGAACATAAGGTACCCGGCTGGTAATTTGGAACGTCGAATCCATCCCTTTTAAAGCTTATCTTCGAGATAATCGCGGAGTGCATGTAATTCGGCATAGTTCAGGTTATAAATTGGATAAAAGGCGGTACTTTTGCCATTTTTAAAAATTATTTCGTAATTTTATTCGTTATGTTTTAGTAATTTGGTATCGAATTTTTTGTTAAATAATTTGTCGTACTTATAATATTATAAAGGTACCTTAGCCATCTATTCCGGTAACTTTTCGGGCGGTCGCTTTAAATCGTCATTTATTTACTTAAATTTTGCCTTAAGGTTGGCGATAATACGTCGTATTCTTCGGTTATGCCCTTTTTTTTTTAATATGTCGTATATTTTTAAGTAATAAAGTTTCTGTTGTATTTTTATACCTGCATTCGTTTACCTCATCGATCGAATGTTAAAATCTTTTATTATTTGGCTTATTTATAGAAAATAGATCGTAATTTATCTCGCAAGTTTTTTAATTAATGGCCGGGTTATACTATTCTAACCATAGTAACTTTAAGATTATATCATAATTCTCGATACCGATAACGTCGAAACTGATAATCTGTTTTCTTCCCTCGATAAAGGTCTTAAGGTAATCAATTTCGTAACGGACCTATCCATCGTTATAGCCAAATAACTAACCTTCGGCGTTTTCGACCTTATAAAAATGTTTTTTGTTTTTCTATGGTAACTGTAGCTCGTTAACTACTTTTAAAGCAATATAGTTACTTTCCCATGCTCCGTAATCCACAAATGCGGTATATCGTTTGTTTCTAATTCGTACTTCAACCGTAATAAGCTTTTTTCATATTGCTCTTATTACGTTTAAAACCCTTTTAAGGTATTATTATCCACCTTCGTTCTTTTTGCCAACCTAAGGGCCCATTACAGGTAGCTTAAATCTTTTAAGTCGTTTTTAAATTGTTAAATTCTTTCTCCGAATTTCTTATTTTCGTCTTAGATCTACTTTAATTACTTCTTTTATAGGCGCAGCGTTACTATCAAATATTCCACTTAATTCTGGAATGCTTCCCTAATAATATATTCTAATTCTGGGGTTTTCCAGCTTTCATTCGAAAAGGAACGAATCTTTTCTTGTATAGCTGCTCGTTCTTCTAGGTCTCTCGTATGGACTAACTGGATTCCTAGGTCGGTGATTTTTTTCTAGCAATGCTTTTCCACCGTCCTCTGGATCAATTCTTCTTATGTTTGGTAATCACATCAGTCATAATAGCATTAAGGCTCTCCTGCCGGGCAATGCTTTCCTTTTGGCCAGCTCCTTGCCGCTGCTAGTTCATCGATTTCCTCCATTATTGCCGCCTCGCAAACGTAACGGTACCACCTTTAATCCCTTAAGTCGCTTCCAGTTCGGCTGTAAAAATCAAACCCTTATCGCCACATGCAAGTGATTCTCCATACGATATATTCTTTTTCGTCCTTATGCGTCTCGTACTATAAGCGTCTGCAGTTAACCGCGGAAATTTTTCCGTATCGATTAGCCTCTTCTGGACATAACTCCTTCGTCCATATTTGGTACTCTCGTAGCCAAGTATGGACCTTAACTTAATTCGCAAACTATTATCGTTTTCTTTATGCCTGGGTCATTGGTATATCCTCGACCAGTTCTATCCATCCGTTATGTTCTTTTATTTACTGGGCAACGGCAAACTCGGTATTCCTGGCTTTTTCGGCCGCTGCCTTAAATAACCTCTTCGCCTTTTACATTCCTTGTCGTACCTCGAACGATAAAGGTTCGTTGCTATTTTTAACTCGAATTATGTTAATTGTCTTCCTGTTACCCGATTCCTTTTTGTACTAATTTTTAAGGACCGGAGCCCAATATACCTTCTTCTGGCTTTTGCATTTTTTCGCAATATATCCCGGTTTGCCGCAATTATAACAAGTAAACGCCTTCTTATCCTTAGGTTAAATAGCCCCTAACTCCATAAGTCCGGACTGGGTCCCATAAAAGGTATTAGTTTGTTTTGGTGCTAAGATATTAACGGAATATCGTAACTTGTTATCGTTGCGTCTTTTGGAATATCGGGTCCTCCAGGCGTATTATCGGTCGTTAATCTTGACTACCATCGCGATATAATCCATTAAATACTGGGGTCGATCTTTTTTAAACAGTTCTTCTTAAACTTCTTTTTTAAGGCCATCGAAAAACCTAACCATTAACGCCTCCTGGTTCCAATCCAACTTCGAGGTTAACTGGACTAAGGTATTACCATAACTAGACGCTAACCCTTTTTAACATAAGTTTTTAATCTGTATTTCTGCCTTTATCTTTTTATTTACCACTCCGAATACCTTTTCAAATGTTTTCTCGAATTCCGTATAATTATTATAAACTCGTTGCACCGTTTCCGTCTGCTTTTTTAGTAAGGTAAAAATATACTCTCGTAAAACGGGTTCGAACCATTTAGCCGCGTTACCGGTAAACCGTTCTGTTGCGAAACTAACTCGAACTACGTCCGGTACCAAAGTAATAGGAAAATAACGGAAATACGCTCGGCACTGAATCAAGAATAGTCGCAGCTGGGTAAAAGTTCCATCGAAAAGGTCGGGTTTAGGTAGTTTAATAATTTATTTTAACTTTTTTCCGGCGGTAATACTATCCAGTCGCTTTTTAAGTTAAGCATTTTCTTAATGGAGTTATCGTACTTATTCGAACATATCGTTCATCCGTCCAACGACCTTTTCCTAGTTAAGGAGCTATACAGTCTCTTTTCCTGCTAACCTTTTCTTTTTATCGGGGCCAGCAATCTGGGATACCTCAGGCACGCCATGCATCTACTTATCGCCGGAGTTTCCCTCCGGGACGGCAAAAGGCTGTTGCTTAAGTTCAAGGTGTCGAAACATAATGTCGGGGATATTGCTCAAAATCTAACGGTACTACTGAACAAAAGCTTGCAACGTATAACGGTTATAAATTTAACCAACTATTAAACCTAGTCGTACGGTTTATGTTAACAATAATACCGTAGGAATTTAAGCAATAAAGTAATAATTACGTTTGGTAATAACAGATATAAATCTGGGTAACTAATTATCATTGCAAGCTAAAGCTATCTAAACTACGGAAATAACGATCGTATATATCTTCAGCTATCTCGGGCGAATAAGGATAAATTAAAACATCCATCCTAATCCATATTAAAGGATAAAAATAAATTAAAACATCCATCTTAATCCACATTAAAGGATGAAAATAAATTAGAACATCCATCCTAATCCACATTACGTAATCTTTTGGCATAGGCGGGGTGACCGTATCCGGAGACCCATCTGGTCAGGTTATAACAGTTCGGTATTACCCTTAACGGAAAAACCCCGAATCAAACGGGACCTTTTTAAAACGCTCTAAGCAATAGTAACCGGAATAGCAACTAAAACGGTAACCGGAACAGTTATCAACCCCGCGGACGTATATTTACGGAAAAATCCATTTCTTCAAAAAATGCCCTTATATATACCCGAAGATTAAAGCTAATAAGTAAACTGAAAACTCTAAAGTTAGGAAAAAAATGGACGAAAAAATCGCGAACGGTACCGGCGCCCTAAAAGCAGCTATTAAACGCGTTAGGAAAAAAACGAAGGAACAAACTTTTCAGCAGCAGATTTAGCAACAACAAATACCTTAGTTAGCTTTTATAATTTTCGTTATAAAACTTCCTTTATCTACAAACCTTTAGGCTAATAGCGTTACTACCGGATACAACTTAAAAAAGTTTACGTTGCTAGATACATATTTAAATTTCCACGTCGGCAACCGGAAGGCTAAATTTATCGATCTATACCCTTCCACAATAAGCGAAAAACTTCTAGCTAAAGGAAAATATCTAAATATTCTAGGTAAAGGCACAAAAAAATTCACCCTTATCATTCCGAACGGCAGGACTAACGTTTTCCTTTTAAAAAATTGCTTTTATATTCCTAAAATACATATCAACCTAACGTCGCATAGGTTATTTCAAAAGGTTGAGATTTATTAAAACCACGAAACCGACGTTATATATTACAAAGCTTCGAAAACGTCGAGAACGCAGATAGCGAAAATCAGATAAATCGAGCGCCAGCCCGTTATACACTATGTTAAGGTAACAGCTAAGAACGACGCCGACGACGTTGTTATTTCAGCAGCCTTTGCAATGGCCGAAAAGCCCGAAAAGTCCGAAAAGCTCGAAAAGCCCGAAGCAGCAATCCCGGAGGACGAGAGCGACCTCGAAGAAGAAGTTATCCTCGAAAGCGAAGACGAAAACGTCGTTACGGAGCTCTTAATCGAAAAGTTCCTTCCGTCGAAGCTAAAAAAGCTTTACAGGAACGACTTCCGGGGTCCTTTAAAGTCCCTAAAGGGAAACGCCATGCTATGGCACCGAAGACTTGCCCATTTAGGCCTTAAGGCCCTAAAGAAGGTGGTGCAGGTAGTTACCGGAGCGAAGATTTAGCTACCGTCGAAGATCGATTGTTAGGACTATACTGTTACGAAGGTTCGAAAAAAGGTTTCGCGAAAACCTTAAACTAAGGAACGTAAATTCTTTATTACGATATACGCTAACATTTTCGAATTCAGCAGCGCCTTTAACGGGCGAACGAAAGCGTTAATTATTACTTGCCTTATTATGGAAGCTAGGATTAGTTATACCATAAAACGGAAAAAGCATACGCTTACCGTTTTAATAAACGTAATTATTTTCCTCGAAAGACAATACCATATTAAGGTTAAAACGATCGTATCAGACAGAAAAATTTCCTTCGGAAAAAAGCTTCGACGATGGCTTCTAAATATAAAGATTTCGCATAAACCTTTACCTCCATATACAAAAAAGCCCGCAGGCATTTAAAAACGCGCCGGGGGCGTAATTATTACGAAAGTACGTTATTTGATAATCAGCTGTAACCTTCTTTTTAATCTGTAGCCTAAAGCTATTAAAATAACTACATATATTACCAACCGTACACCTATTAAAGCCTTAGGCTGGAAGATACCCATCCAGGTCTTTAACGAATAAATAACTAAAAGGGACAAAATATCCGTTTCCGAAAAAGGCTTAAAGGCGAACGTTACGAACGTTATCCTTTTCGGATTAAAGGCTTATGCACTTACGAAAGCAGTCCGTCGGGGAGCAGAACGCCTGAAAAAAATGGACCTTAAAGCGTATATCGGCTATCTCGTCGGATACGTAGCTAGTAACATATATCGGATGTGGGTTCCTTCGCAGCAACGCGTTATTACCGTTCGGGACGTTACCTTCGACGAGACGAAGAAGTACCGTAACGATCAGCCGTAGAAATCATCGATCGAAATCGCAGAACTGAACGATCAGATCGACAGCATCCTTATCCCACCTAAAGCAACGAACTTTCTAAGGACTTCAAAAGCTATATTCAGCAGTAACCCCTTGGATACAAACGTTACTGGGGGGGTGGATATGGAAGGTACGGCAGCGCAAGGTCCGTCTATCGAAAACGAAGAACCTATATATGACACCATCGTAATAGCTACGGATAATCCTGATCAAGAAGCTAAGGGGGTGGAAGCTGATTCGGACGAAAAATCCATCGATTTGGCTGCTAGCAACAAGTCCGAAAAAGACCCCGATCGTTTCCCAGGAAAATCAGGTGATTTGGAAGGCGAAGACCCCTTTCAGAGTTTGCCCACACCGGACGCTATTCCAGGCCCCGAAGATTCAGGTCATCAACGCAACGAATCATCACCTAAGAAAGCTCAAAATACATCGGCGAGTTCCTCTCGATCATAGCAACGCCGTACCGAAATAGATTTCCTAAATCCCTCAACGATTATCGAATCTAAAACTCGAAAAGGAAAAAGAAGAAAGCTATCTTCGGCTAATGCAAGCTACAGACTGGCACTCGATAAACGCAACACATACCCAACTGCCTTTAACGCTATTTTTACGACTGCGATCAGACCGGAACGCCTTCATCGAAAGGACCTCCCTATAGCGCCCAAGAACTGGCAGGAAGCTATTTAGCACCGATACGCCGAAAAATGGAAAGCAGCTGCGCAACGGGAATGGGACCAGATATATCGAGTAAAGCAGTTAGTTGCCGTTACTCCATTACAAAGGGCGATTAAAGACGTCGGCCCTAACGATATACTTCTGTTAATATAAATATTTACCTATAAATTCAACAAAAATAAGTTCTTTCAGAAATTTAAGGCTAAACTTGTTATCCGCGGCGACATTTAACCCCGTAAAAAGCTTAACGCCTATGCATTTACGTTAGCAGGAAGATCTTTTCGAATATTAATAGCCGTTGCAGCCCGATTCGACCTAGACCTTCGTTAGTTGGACGCTGTTAACGCGTTCCTGCATAGCGATATCGATAAGTTGGTATACGTACGTTTCCTACAGGGGTTCGCACGTCCTGGCTACTAGCTAAAGCTCTTAAAGGCTCTATACGACTTAAAACGATCGCCATTTCTGTAGCAACAAAACCTATCTACAGGTCTAAAAGACCTAAATTTAAAGCCCGTCTCGGATAACCCATGCGTTATAACTAACGGCTAATTAACGTTGTTTTTTTACGTTGACGATATATTCATAATATATAGAACTCGAAATACAGCACGCGCGGAAAAATTCCTCATAAAACTAATATAACGTTTCTACATTATCGACCTTGGAAAGTTATAATGGTTCTGTGACGGCTATGGGCTTAACCAACTATTAAACCTAGTCGTACGGTTTATGTTAGCAGTGGTATCGTGGGAATCTAAGCAATGAAGCGATAGTTACGTTTGGTAATAGCAGATGTAGATCTGGGTAACTATGTTATATTGCAAGCTGGTGTTATTTAAATTATGGGAAATAATGAGCGTATATATCCTTTTATTGGCTCGATCGGCTCGAACCGGTTCGATTTTCCCTTTAGTAGTAAAACCTTTTTCGAGCCTATCGAGTTATTTCGAGCTATTAACCCAGCTCGACTGGCTCAAGGCGTTAAGTCCCCTTTTATCTAATTAGGCGTTATGAACCTATCGAGCTAGTTACGTAACCCTGGAGCCATATCGGAGATGCTTTCCATAATTTCCGACCGTTTACTAATCGAGCTAAGGCCTTTAGTCATAATACGATTTCCCCTTTTTTAAGATTTTTGCTTTTAAAGATTAATTTGTTTGTCGGATTTGTTTAATAAGTAACTTCCCTTCTTTTATATTATTTTTCTAGTATTTAACCGCCGTATCAAGTCGTATCGAAAAACAGAAAACCCGTAAGCGTAATAACGTTTTGGTTTTATCCAAAAAAAATTTATACCCTTAGTTTTAACATATCCGCATTTTCTTGTTTGGGCTGCAAATTTAAAGGAAAGACTTATAAAGCTTATCCTAATTCTGGAAAATACGCTTGCTGTATCCAGCATAATGGTCCTTGTAACTTATTCGGGCTTTCTGAAACCGAACATAACCGGTTAGTTACTGAAAAGGACCGTTTTGAACTTTAAAAACGTTTTGCTAAGGAAAAGCTGCTTTCCGTTTAACAACGTTTTAATAAATTGCAGTAGTACCTTAGCAAATTATTTGGTCGTTTGGCCCGTTTGCGGAACTAAAAGAAGCTTTTGCGTAAGCGCGGAATCAAGATGTTACGTAAAGGTATTAAAGGTACGGAAACGATAAAAAATTCGAACGTTTGGAACGAGAGCAACAGCAGCTGGAAGTTAAGGTTGCGTTAGCGCAAACCTTTCTGCCCGCCGACTGGCCTCCCTTAGGTAACCTAAATTAAAGTACTTTTAACCTTAGCGTTTCCGGCGTTACTGGTAAAAGTTCTTTAAAAAGCGTTAGGCGTTCGTAAGGTTTTTCGCGGGTTTCCAGGTGTTTTCGAAGTTTGAGTAGTTTTTCCACTTAATTAAGTACTAGGTAAGTTCTTTTTTTTTACGTATATCTAGTATTTTTTCTGCTTTGTAAATTGGTATATCCTTTATAATTTCTTTATCCTGGTTCTATCTTATACTAACTTTAATTATATTTGCTGCTCATTTTAATAAAGAAATATAAAAAATTGAATAAAGCTTAACCTTTAGCGGTAGCTCCAATTTATAGTTGTTTTTTGAGATTTTCTTAGCGATTTTGTATGGGCCGATATATTTAAAATGGAGTTTTTCATTTAGCTTTTTAATTTAAATGTTTTTGGTAGCTAGGTAAATTATTTTCCCTTCCGAAAAGGTTGGTTTTTTTAACCTTTTTTGGTTGTAGTATTTGCTTATCTGGTTGCGTACGAAATTAAGCTTTGATTTTATTTCTGCGTGCAGGTGTTTTAGTTGTTTTTAAAGTAAAAATTGCCTTAACGTTAGCCGGTGTATTTTTGTATAAATCTCGGTAAACCTTAGGTGTAAAACCAAAATTGGTAGTTACTGGCGTTGTTTTAATGCTTTCGTGGTAGCTAATGTTATAGGTTAGCTGTATAACTGGTAACTTTTCGATTTAATTGTTCTGTTCGTAGTTAATATAGTATCGTAGATACGTTTCTAACGTTTGGTTAATTTTTTTTGTTTGGAGTTTGTTTAGAGTTTAAATGCGTTAGATAATTTATAGTTTAATCCAAGTTAAATTATTAATCCTTGTTAGAATTTCGAAGTAAAGGTAGTGCTTTTGTCCGAAATAATTTTCGTTGGAAGTCCGTAAGTATTTAAAATATGTTTAAGGAAAATGAATGCGAATTGCTTTATATCGGTATCTTTATTATAGGATAGGAAATATAAGAATTTCGTAAATCGATTAACGATTACGAAAATACTGTCGTAATATATTCCTGTAGCTAGATTTTTTGATAAAGGAAGTTTAGTAATAAAGTCGAATGTAATCGAATTTTATGGTCGCTTAACGATTGGTAAAGGTTGTAATTTTCCGTAGGGTTTATGTCGTCGTGCCTTTATTTTGGCGTAGATATCGTATTGCCGTATAACCCTTTGGACTGTAATTTTTATCTTAGGAAAGTAATATGTCCGTTATAGGCGTTTTAGGGTTTTGTGGACTTTTGGGTATTTATGTACCGGATGTTCGTATATATCCCGTATTAGATCTTTTTGTAAGTTTTCGGGCACTTGTATTTTGTTTGTTTAATGCTTTGCTGGTTAATTAGTATTATACTGTTAAATACGTTGATGTATATCAGCTAGTATTGTTCGTATTGCAGTAATTCGTCGTTGTTTTAGGTATTTTTCGGATATAATATCGAAAATTGTTTGTTATACCTTGATTTTAGATTTTTTTTAAGTTAGGTCGTTTGTTAAGTGCGTTTGCTTTGCCATTTTCTAATCCTTTTCGATGGATAATAACGTAATAGAATTTAGAAAGGCTTTTTGCGTAACGTAATTGTTTTTCGATAAGTTTTCGTGTCGTAAAAAAATGAGTAATATTCTTGTAATCCGTATATACCTTGATTTAGTATATGTTGCTTTTAAGATAATGTTTGAATTTTTTAAAGGCGTTAACGATAGCTAGGAACTTTTTGTTGTAAATGGGGTAATTTAATTCGGCTTTATATAACTTATAGAAATAAAACGTAATAGGGTAAAATTTTCTTTAATCGTTTCGATATTTAATTACAGCTTTTAAGGCATAATCCGAAACGTCGGTTTTTAACTTAATTAGTTGCTTTGGGTCGTACATAATCAGTATTGGTTTATTAGTAAGGGTTTTTTAATTTGCTGGAAAGTTAATTTTTTTTTTAGAATTTATTTAAATAATTTGTTTTTTTTTGGTAAGTTCCGTTAATAGCATAATTATTTTGCTAAAGTTGCGTATGAATCGTCGGTAGTAATTAGCGAATCTAAGGAATATTTATATCTTTTTGATATTAGTAAGTTATATCCAGTTCTTAACTGCTGATAGCTTTTTTAAGTTTATACGAATTTGTTCTGGCGTAATGATATGTTTTAGGAATTCGATATTTTGCTGGTGAAAATGGCTTTTTTCGGTGTTAACCAAAAGTTTGGCGTTTTGCAGCGACTGTAAGACCTGATAAATATGTTTTTCGTACTTTTCTTTTGTTTCCGAGTAGATAAAAATGTCGTCGAGGTAGCAGATAACAAAAATATCCAGGTATTTTCTTAGTATATAGTTTATTATTTGCTGGAAGGTTGCTAGTGCGTTGGTTAGTTTTATAAGCGTAATTAGGTATTCGTATAAGTTATATTTCGTCCTGAAGGCTGTTTTCTATTCGTATTCTTTTTTGACCCGAATTATGTTGTAACCATTTCGAAAATCGATAGCTGTAAACCATTTTGCTTTTTGCAGGCGATCTTTTATTTTAGTAATTAGTGGTAACGGCGTTTTATTTTTAACGGTGATATTGTTAACTTGTCGATAATTCATTACGAATTTAAGCTTCTCCTTTTTTTTCGGTACGAAGAATTTAGGGTATTTGGCTGGTGATTTGGAACGTCGAATCCATCTTTTTCGAAGCTTGTTTTCGAGATAATCGCGGAATGCGTGTAGTTTTGCATGGTTTAGGTTGTATATCGGATAAAAGGCGGTACTTTTGTTATTTTTAAAAATTATTTCGTAGTTTTATTTGTTATGTTCTAGCAATTTAGTATTAAGTTCTTTGCTAAATAATTTATCGTCCTTGTAATACTGTGGAAATACCTTAGCTTTTTATTTTGGTAATTTTTCGGGCGGTCGTTTTAAATCGTTATTTATTTGCTTAAATTTTGCTTTAAGGTTGGCAATAATACGTTATATTTTTCGGTTATGCCTTTTTTTTTTGGATATGCCGTATTGCTTTTGGTAATAAAATTTCTGCCGTTTTTTTATACTTATATTCGTTTACCTTATCGATTAAGTATTAAGATTTTTCGTCGTTTGGTTTATCGTTCGGAAATAGATCGTAATTTATTTCGCGAATTTTTTAATTGATAGCCGGGTTATACTGTTCTAATTATGGTAAACCTAGGATCAAATCGAAGTTCTCGATAGCGATAACGTCGAAATTAATAGTTTGTCTTTTTTTTTCGATAAAGGTTTTAAGGTGATTAATTTTATATCGGACTTATTTATCGTTGTAGTTAAATGTTTAACTTTCGGCGTTTTCGATTTCGTAAGGGTATTCTTTATTTTTCCATGGTAGTTGTAGTTTATTAATTACTTTTAGGGCGATGTAATTACCTTTTGTTGCGCCGTAGTTTACAAATGCGGTATATTCCTTGTTTTTAATTCGTATTTATACTGTAATAGGTTTTTTTCGTATTGTTCGCATCGTATTTAAAGCCTTTTTAAGGTGTTGCTGTTTACCTTTATTTCTTCTGCCAGCTTGGGGCCTTATTATAGGTAGCTTGGGTTTTTTAAACTGTTTTCGAATTGCTGAATTCTTTTTCCAAGTTTTTTGTTTTCGTTTTGGATTTATTTTAACTGCTGCTTTTGTCGGCGTAGCGTTGTTATTAAGTATTTTACTTGGTTCTGGAACCTTTTTTTAGTGATGTATTCTGGCTTTAAGGTTTTCCAGCTTTGATTCGAAAAAGAACGAATTTCCTCCTATATAGCTAATCGCTTTTCTGGATTTTCCGCAAAAGCTAGCTAAATCCGTAAACCGGTAATTATTTTTTAGCAGTACTTTTCCATTGTTCTTTGGATTAGTTTTTCCTGCGTTTAGTGATTACATTATTCGTAATAATATTAAGGTTTATATGCAGGGTAATGTTTTCCTTCTGGCTAGCTTTTGGTGGCTGCCAGCTTGTCGATCTCTCTTATCGTTGCGGCTTTTCGTATATAGCGATATTACCTTTAATTCTTAGGATTATTTCCAGTTCGATTTTTAAAATCGAAACCTTATCGCCATATACGCATAATTCGTCGCGCGATATATTTTTTCTTATCCTTATATATTTTGCACTGCGGTCGTCGACAGCTGACCGTATGGAGCTTTCCGTGCCGATCGGGTTTTCCTAGGTATAGATTTTCGTCTTATTTTCGGTATTCCTTTAACCATGCGTCAAGTATTGATTGGTTATTTTTCTGTTGCCGTTTTTGCTATACGCGGGAAAGTAGCTTATCGTTGCTTAGCTCTTTTTATTTTTCGTGTTTTTATAATTACTAAATGATAATAGGTTTAGTAGATTTGGTTTTTTTGGCCTTTTTAGTTCCTGCTTAGGTTAATTTTTTCGCTTTTCTTATTCTTTATCGCACTTTAGGTAAAAGGTTATCGTTGTTTTTGGCGCGGATTATATTAATCGTTTTTTTGTCGCCAGGTTCCTTCTTGTATTAGTTTTTAAAAATTAGAACCTAATGTACCTTTTTCGGGCTTTTGCATTTTCGCGTAATATGTCCGGGTTTATCGTAGTTATAGCAAGTAAAGGACCTTTTATTTTTCGACTGGATAGCTCTTAGTTCCATAGGTCCTGGTTAAGTTTTATAAAAGGTAAAAGGCGTAAGGCGTTTTCGACCTTGGTTAGCTTTTTGGAATTTGGACCGTAGGGCGAATTGTTTACGTCGTTTTTGTCGTCGTTCAAACTGTCGATTGTCGATCTTTACAGCTTTAGCGGTGTGTTTGTCGAGTGTATTGAGTCGTTCGGTTTTGATAATTTCGTCCTTAACATTATCTTTTAACCCTTTGTAAAAAACGTCGATTAAGGTATCGTCTTCGTCGTCGACCTATCCTGCCTTAGATATAAGATTCCTGAATTCGACGGCATATTTGGAAGCTGGTTCCTTTTGTTTGAGCTGTAAAAGGTTTTGTGCAGCTTTTCGTTTTGCATCCGGGTTGTCGAAATTGTCCTTAAGCTTTTGTTCGAAATTGACGTAATTTTCAAAAAAATCTTTAATGGTCGTTTCTTGGTTATTTTCCGCATTTTCCAGGTAGTTTCGTAACGTAGGTTCAAATTAATTTAAAGCGTTTTTTTTTAAGAACCTTATTATAATAAGGATTCTGTCGGCGTTACCTTTAATCCTTTCCAATCGTAGGTATATTTTAGCCTGGGTTAGGAAGCCTTAAACGTTTTTTATGTTATTGTAAGGTTCGTGTTTTTTAACTTTAAGTTTGGGAGTAACGGTTGCTGATACCGAATTAACTGGAGCGGCGGTGGCTTGGGTAATGAGCTGTTAGATATAGGCCTTAAGCTGCTGGATGCGTTTTTGCAGTTGCTGGGTAAGGGTAGGAACGGTGGCTTCGGCGTTGGTCGATATTTTGATAGTGTTAAATATTGCTTAAAGTTTAACGGTATTACTGAATAAAAGCTTATAACGTATAACGGCTATGGGCTTAATTAATTATTAAACCTAGTCGTATGGTTTATGTTGGTAGTGGTATCGTAAGAATTTAAGCAATAAAGCGATAATTACGTTTGGTAATAGCAGATGTAGATCTGGGTAATTATATTGTATTGCAAGCTGGTGCTATCTAAATTATGGGAAATAATAAGCGTATATATTCTTTTATTGGCTCGATCGGCTCGAACCGGCTCGATTTTCCCTTTGGTGGTAAAACCTTTTTCGAGCCTATCGAGTTACTTCGAGCCATTAATCCAGCTCGATTGGTTCGAGGCGCCAAGTCCCCTTTTATCTAATCAGGCGTTATGAGCTTATCGAGCCAGTTACGTGACCCTGGAGCCATATCGGAGATGCTTTCCACAACCTCCGACCGTCTGCCAATCGAGCCAAGGCCTTTGGTCATAACAGGTTCCTTGGGATACGTATTTTGCGCGACCGTAGGGTTAAGAAACTATAGCTAATGCAGAACACCTACTGGAAGAAGTTATATTCCCGTTTCGAGCTTTCGAAATTCGAGAAACGTTACTTTAAGGTTCTTAAATGGAAAGATTTTAAGAAATACGAAAGCGAAACGCCTGCAGCGTCGAAAAAGTTATATCTTGAAAAGGTCGGCAATTTGTTATATAAAGCTATTACTATTCGCCCAGACATCGCTAAAACTGCTTCCCACCTATTATAATATAGCAGGAACCCAAGCCCCATATACCTTGACGCCGTCGATAAGGCTCTACTTCATGGATATTATACCCGTTACCTCGTTATATAGTTTGGCGGCGACGAAAAGCCTACGTACGATCGCTGCTTTGCTCGAGTAACGCGTTATTCGCGAATAACTCTAACCGCAAAAGCTCTTAGGGATTTCTAATATCACTATTTGGTAGCCCTATCGTTTGGAAAGCAAATAAGCAAAATATAGTTACCACCTTAAGCACTAAAGCAAAGCTGTTGGCCCTTTTTCAAACCGTTAAGGAAACCTTCTTTATGCAAAGGCTCTTTAAAGCGATAGGCCTAAAACTAGATAAAAAGCTAGTTATTCAGGTGGACAACAAGCAAACGATACGGCTAGTTACAAAAAAAGCTGTACGTTTAATTACGAAGCTGAAGCACGTCGATATTCACAATCACTGGCTCCGCAAAACCTTCGCTACGAAGAAAATCAGGATCGAATGGACGCCTATTAACGCAATGGTTGCGGATGGCTTTACTAAGCCACTTGGGTTGCAGAAGCATTAGGGATTCGTTCGGTTACTGAACCTTCAAAACGTTGCTTCGAGGCTAAAAAAAGCTTAAAAGAAAATTCGCTATAGCAATGTTGTTACCCTACAGCAGGGAAAAGCTATTGTTCCCATTTCCTCTATTATTTCCTTCCGTCGTTTTTTCCTTTATACCAAAACCTAAACCACCTTAAATATCGGGATATTAGCTTTCCAACAAAGCTTATGTGGTCTAGCGGTATAATATCAGGTTATAACACCTGAAGACGTAGGTTCGAATCCTATATTGCCATTTACCCTTTTATTTTTCCTTTTTAGGCAGTACTCGGAATCGTAAAAGCTTCAGCTGTTAATTTCTAACAGCTGGGGGGGTATATCAGACCCAGCTGAAAACGATCAAACAACTGTATTTTGGATTAGTTTCATCAGCCACTCAACTAAGACCGGTTCATGTATCTCCGGTATCACTTTCTCTTAGTTGTAGCTGGTTTTATGTGTATTTAAGGAGGGTTCGCTACTCTCTGCTTATAGCTAGGACCTCTTAGAGGTCAACCAGAAAAATTCATCCTTTTTCAGTCATATATGCTTCAGTGTGTGATCCAGGGTCTCATAGATCGATACCTTCGCGGCGGAAGATGAGATAGTGTGAACATCAATGAGAATGAAGTTATCCACCTCCGCTCCGCCCGTGGCTGGGAACTAGGTCGCACGCGCGCCGCTCATGAAGTCGAACCTGTCCCGTGCCGTTCGTAGCTAGAAGCCCTCTTACCCAGAGGCCGTCTGCCCTCACAAGTCCGTACTAGATTGGCAAGCAGCCTGCAGTTCAGCTCCCATGCCATGACTTGGTAGGATGAGCCCCAAGATAATGGGCCACTAACTATATCCTGGTATTCGTAATGTGAAAAACGCGACGCATATTGAGACTTGTGGGTGTTACACTTTGTATGGACTCGGGTTAGATATCCCGTTCCAGTTGGAATAGCTTAGGGGGAATAGCTTCTAGGGTCGTTAGAACACCTCTCCTTCACGTTATTCACCTCCCATGCGAGTTCTCGCAGCGCCGCTGACTCGGCAAGATTGAAGAGAAGACCGCCATAACCGTCGAGAATAGTGAAAGCTAATGCCAAAGCCCCAGTAATTCCAAGCAGTAAACGAGCCCACCCGAGTCCGTTAACAGCCCACACTCCTGCCAACGACCCTATCAGCACGGTGCCCGCAACACCTAGCCTGACCTTTCCCCACCAACCCCGCCGCTGCCGTGCCAACTCGTAGTCATCAAGAACACGAATGACCTCGTCTAGAGTTACCTCGGCATTCTTCACAGCAGGCAAGTTCCCTAATACCGAAGTGAAATCCGCCGAAGCAACGTTTACATCCTGAGCATGAACATTGCCGTATGTCGTTTGCCTCGAATTGGTTGGCACGTCTGGGCCTGAGCGGGCAGGAACGCCGTTGTCGGGACCTTTTTGCTGTTGCTGGAGCGCGAGTGTCACCTCGACGCTGAAATGATCGCTCAATGAGCAACCCAGCGTGGGATGTCGGTCCTGCATACCTACTTTGGCTGCCTTCACCACCCATACCCCATCGTTACGCGCAACATTGGTATTCTGGGTTCCATTCCCGCCTCTAAGCTCCAGGGACGTAGTGTCTAGTGGTTGAGGAGCCACACTCGCTAGTACATAGTCGATGCGTACAGCTTGGGAGTGATTAAGTTCTGGCGGTAAAATCAGTTCGCTAGTTGAGGTATCTGGTTGCCCGGAGAGGTACCGGGTCCGCTGGTCCCGAGTCCATTGCCATGTGTTGTAGGGTGAGCCGTAGGTGGCGCCATTCTGAATGCTGGCGCCCCCGCTCCGCACATTGCCGTCTCGTTCACCGCTCTCAGGCAGTAGCCCGTTCTGAAGAGGGCTCTCGAACCAGGCATCGTATATATCGGGGGCGCGGTGCTTCAGAATACGCCACGGCAGCGAGTTCGGCTCCGTATTGAGATCGCCAAGCCCGATAACCAGAGCCCTGCCGCGACGGCGTTGCGACGCAGCCTGGAGAAGCTTCGCGAATTCCCAGGCCTGGCCGACGCGGTGGCACATGTAGTCATGTTCCGTGGAATAAGAGGCATGCATCTGCGGGTAGAGCTTCGTGTTAGAGAAACTAGACAGGGGAGCACGGCCATCGATACTCGAGAGATCGTATAGTCAAAATAATGTGTAGCAATGCGTAGATGGCTTACATGTGTGTTCAAGACATCAATCACATTGTCTGATGCCTCACCATAACGGATCGTCGCGCAAGCGACACCTTTGCCTACGTACCAGTCGCCATGATAGAAAGCGGCTGGGTACCCATTCAAAGGGTATTGGATCATGGAGGTCTCCTCGATGGGCCAACGGGATAGAATTGCCAGTCCCGTTCCAAATGGTCCCGCAGAATAGTGTTTAGCGTACGGCAAGATATGGCGTGTTTCTTGCCAGATGCGTTCAAAATCATTTCTGCGAAAACACTCCTGCAGGCCAACTATATGCGGCGCCGGTTCGGCTTTGGCAATGTGCCGCCCAATTTCCGCCAAGCGGCGGGAGTACTCTTGAGATACGTGCGGAATACCCCAGCAGTTCAGCGTGAGGATATTTATTTCCGTCGGATGCGCGTCAGCATCAGTCATCCTGAAGGAGAGTTAAGAATGTTGGACCATTTAGGAAGCTGATGATGAAGAGTCGCGAAAATGTTGGTCGGATTGACACACTGTCAATCGGTTGTGCTGAGGGTTAAGCCACTCAGCCCGACGATGCCTGATCGATGCGACTTGTTCATGTGGTGAATGATATGCAGTACCTGAATGGAGATCAGGCTGCGCCGCAGGCGCAGCCATGGTTAGTGGTTTTGATCAAGAAGTACACCCTCGCAGGGATTATTGCAGTTAGTGGCATACAAGCCCACCTTTCTAGATCCTTCTTCGCCCATTGGCGTAAGTGGCTTCTTTGTATCCTCCATATAAATTTATATGGGCAGTACATCTGACGTACTTCGATAGGGGCCAATATGGGATCGAAGCTTCAACGCCTGGTAATAAAGGATCACGAGTAATGGCGAAGGGGTTGCCCGTAACGCTCTCGTTCCTTATCCCTTCTTACGCTTTAACTTTCTCATAATAGCTAACCCGAAGCTTCTTCTGCAGAACCGCCTTAAGCCTACAAGCCCTACTGTTGCCCGCGTTAAACGTATGCAATTCGCTGCTTAACAGCCCGCCGTTAAGGAAGTCCGTCAAACACCTAAACGGAAAACGGAAGAAAAACGTACGGGCCATCACCGCCGCCTTACTTGCGATGAAAAGATCGTCGTTCGAACACTTCGCAATATCGCTAATTAATTATATAGAAAAATCGAAAAAAAAACAGGCTATTCCTAACGTCAAATACAACTGGCGTTACTAAGGCCCTTAATACCTGTCAGATATAGAGGACATCAGATATGTTGTATTAATTGGCTAGTTGTGTGCATTCCAGCAACGCGTACTGATCTTTAAAGTAATTTAGCCACGGAGCATATATCTTCCGATCAGAGGGAGTCTTTCCGTATATGGGGTGCTAGCGTACCTCCTGCTAGCTAACACACCCCCTTAACGCCTCGACGCAGTTACGGCGTTAACCGTCACATTTCATCACTTCTTAATGCCGCAGCATTCCATTTTACCTCTTTTCCGGCAATTAAGTCCTCTTAATTAACCAATTCTTCCTTTAAGATTATTCGCAGGTTGTTCCTTTGCCGATCGAAAGTTTCCGTAATATTTATTAATCCTAGCTGCTTTTAAAATGCTTAAAAGGTTTTCGTAACAGGGCCTTAATTAATTTATTAATTAATATATCGCCCGTAAGCGTATAATCTATTTTAATTATATTCCTTTTTACGGCTTTTTATAATTAGTAATTATATATATTTATATACCGTAACTTTGTTTGTAATAGGGCGACGTCGGCGGTAATAAACCGAATAATTTATCGATTATCGTATTATATATTTAACGGTTCAGCATTTAAGGTAACTTCCAGTTTTTTAATTAATCGAAAGTTAAACAAAATCTTTTTTATAACCTGCGTAAAATATAATAATTCCGTTTTTATTGTAAAAATAATTACTATATTTTACTTATTCGCCCGCCATCTTATTACTTTTCCGAATAACCTTATAACATAAATATAAAAACTTTTTCGATCGATCGTATTATCTGCGAAAAAAACGTCGTTTTAAATATTTAACGAATCTTTAACCCCGAATTATAACGCTAATATTTTAATCTCGATCAAGTATAATATAACCCGATCGGCAGTTTTATAATACGCGTCGTTAAGGTTTAAGTTAAATCGGGCAAATCGGAATATTACAAAAGATATATCGGGTCGCATATTAATTGCTACGTACAAAATGAAACTGATGTTTTTTTTTTGGATATTTATTAACAAACCCTAAATAAGCTAAATTAAGATTTAGCAGTAATTCGACGCTTGTTATTAACATATCTGGAAAGCTATTTAAACTTTCTTTTAAAATTAAGTTAACTAACTTATTTATAAAGTTAAATTAAAAAAGCTAAATTTTTCTTTTAGTTTTATCTTGAATTATTTTAATCTTTAAAAATTATTATAAGTCCTTGCTTTTTGTAGAGGTATATCGTTCCCTTATTTACTAAATTACCTGATCGACGAGGTTTTGATTTTTTTTTTTGTAATACGCCGTAACGATATCGTCTATAAAAAAAAGATAAGTACCTTTTAACGAATAGAATAATAAGGTTTATAAAAAACGGAATTAAGTCTTAAATTTTTAAACGTTTTAATAAATTCTTTTTGCCAAAATAATAATAATTTTCTTAATTTATATAATATCTTCTTAATTAGGAAAACTTTACTACGATACGGATATTCTGGGGGTATTTTTATATATATTTCATAAGGTAAGTTAACGTTAACAAAAGCGTTTACCGCGTTATATTGCTTAAGTTTTAAGTCGAATTTAATTGCGATAACGATTATGATTTTAAACGATTTCCCAGTTAAAATAGATAACGTACGTACATATTATTATAAACGTTTTTAAGCTATTAATCGTTCCGTACGACGAAACATACCTTACATTTTTACAACCAGCCATACTTATCGAATTTGTAAATATATACTTATATATACCTTAGGACTTATTTTCCTTTAACAGAAAATTAATTAACAATTTCTTAAAATTGCATCTTTTTATAACTTTATAAGTAGGCCTTTTCGGCCTTACGAAATAATTCCCTTAACGGATATATATTTAACTTTTTATAGCCTTACGGCGGTAGCGGTAAATCGCGCTTATATGCCCGGTTTCGCGACTTAAAGATTTTATATATTTTCGTATCGAAACCTTTTTAATTAAAATAACGCGTATTTCGGGTAATTATTTTCTCTAAATTTCCGCAGCTTACCGGCCGATTATTAATCGTATTAACAAAGTAAGTTAATCGTTTTGTATTAAACGCGGCTTTCTATATTTTGTATTCGGGCCGATAATTATCCTTTCGACGCGAAACGTACAGAAAACTTACGTCTACAACTTATAAAATACCTTCGTTTTTTACCGTTACTTTAGGTTAAATAAAACGATAAAAACTTAAAATTACCTTTATTATTTTCGTTAACGCATTAATTGTAATAATTATTAAAGGAAACGTTAGTAAAAGTAATAAGTTAAAATACGGAAATAATTCGAATATAACTGTCGTATAAAAGTAATAAATTCTATACAAACAAGCTTATTTTTCCTTATTCCGTACGTTTCGTACGCTTATACTATTTTAAATTTACTTTTCCTATTCAACCGGTAGCTAAATTATTCCGTTTAAATTTTCGTCTTTTTATTATATCTATATATTTAAATAACCTAAATCCTAATTAGGTAATTCTATTTGTTGCAGTAACTTCTGTAGCTTTTTTTTATAACGTACAAAAAGTCGTTTTTTACGTTTTTGATATTACCTAAAAAGGTAACCTTTTCGTTAAACAGTACGTTTCGAATAACTTACCTCAGCTAGCTCAGGCCCCGCTGGCTCGTTTTCCATTTTCTTCGAAGTCACTTAAGTACCGCTCCATAACGCTAAAAATTAACCAATTAAACCCCAAATTCCCGTAACGAGCCAGCGAGGCCTGAGTTGTAGTTGTGCGAAAGAGGGGTTTATTTTGTGCTTTTGCTTCTTCAAAAAAACGAAAATCTGGAATAACTTAACAACAAGACGTTTTTTGTAGCTATATATATATATATACGGTTACTACGATCATAGCTTATTATTAATATTATTTTAGTCCTGATCAGGACCTGTTTGCTATTTTTAGACCCTAGCGCGTGCAATAACTGCAGCCCGAACCCGTCGCGTCTTTATTATTACTTTCCGAATACGACGAATCCGAATTTTCCCAATTTTATCGCGCGACGCCCTTAGAACAAAATATACGTACGCGTACATTAAATTTCTGGCATTAGCATAAGAAATCCAATATGACGTTTAAAAATTTCGTTCGTGGTTGGGTTTTTTGTGAGGATTTAGGGAAAGTTTTCAGTTCGATTACTTGGATTAATCGATTAATTAGCGTGTTAAAAGAAGAACGAGTGCGCGATAAGCTTTTAACGTGCGAAAGTTGGCAGGAGTTTATTACTTTTATTGATTAAGATTCCGTTATAAGCAAATACCATAATACGTTATACGAGGAGCTTGTAGCTTTCGTAAAAGGGTTTGGATTCCGCCGCCTGCCGGAAAATTTATTATTCGAAGTTGAAGTGATCCATATTACTTTGGACGAAAGTGAATAATTTGTAAAGACGTTAGTTTTTAACTGGTTTAAGTTTTTAAACTAGGTAGTTGTATACCTAAGGAAAAAGTGGCAGTCGTATAATACGAAACGGAAGGCGAAGCGGTTTCGTCGTAATAACGATTTGGACGTTTTTACGTATCCTTTTTTTATGGTCTTAGTTATTATGGTTAAAGTCGTTTCCAAGATTAACGGTAGTTATTTATTTTATTTATTGGGTAAGTTTTTGTTATTTCCGTGTGTATTGCGGGATAAAATCGATATGTTAAGTGGGATAAGTATTTTCGAAAGTTATTATACGTTAAATAAAGACGTAACCCGGTTATTAAAGGTAGTTAAGGTAACCGCGTTATTTTTTTCATAATAGTAAAGTTTTGATTAGGATAAGTTGCGTTTTACGGTTAGGTATAATAGGATAATATCGTATTTTAGTACGATAATTTTAATATTTAGGATTATGTTCGTAATATAACGTTTCGATACGGTTCCGTTATACGTAATTTTATTACTGTTTTTGCCTATCGTTATAGCCGTATCTTTAAAGAAGGGTTAAAGTAATTTATGTTCCGTTTTGATTAGTATTACAAAATAGAATTGTTTTACGAAACGTTATAATAATATCTGGTACTATTTAATATTTTTTGTTGGTTCGTAATTAATATTATTCGAAGTTTGTTTTTTGTTTTTATTGATACGTTGTATAAACGAAATAAGTAAAAGTTTTTAGGTTTTCTTAAATTAAAACGTATACCGTATGATAAGCGCCGTTCGATTTCGTTGGGTGTAGTTAACGAAGATAAAGGTACGATCGACGGTACTTATAGCGTTTATCGAGAAATTTTCCAAAAGATATGCGGTTTTAAAAAAGAATAATTTTATCGGTTTTCGAAACGCTTTTATTTTATTTATGGGAATTAGAAGATAACCAGTTATATCCGGAAAATGCAGGCTAATTAAGCCGAAGTAGCCGATTTATATAATAAAAAACGGTAGCTTTTTTCCGTTTCTGCTTTATTTTATATATAGATAAATTTCCTGCTTATATTTGTACGTACCTATTAGTTTGTTAATATTAACGGGGCGCATATAACGTAAGTAACTTTAAAAGCGGATCGTTAGTTTTTTAATAAGATAATATAGTTATATTAAAAAATTTTAAAGTTTTATTTATTTAAACTTTTTATTTTTTATATGTATAATATTCGTATATTTACGTTAGTTTTGTAAAAGTTACGCTTCCGATACGAATTATTAATAAAGAAAACGTTTAACGTATACGAAGTTATTAAAAATATTTTAATCGGAGGTTTTTTTTCGAAAAGCCAGTTTAGCGAATTTATAAAATATATCTGTTTCCGGTTAACCGTTGCCGAGTTCGAAATTATTGCGTATAATGTAGTTTTTAAGTATTTTAGTCGCGTTAGATGGATAAAAAAGGTATCGCGGGGTTTTAATTAGGATGTGTTAATAAATAAGGGTTTATTTGACGAAGATTTTTTGTTGTTTTTTTTTAGTAATACGTTATTTGGTAATATAAGTAACTTGGTTGATAATTCGTAAATATTTTATTTTTTAAATTAGGAATATAACTTATATATATTGTTTTTTAAATTATACGGTTTTGATTAAGGCGTGTTAGATATAGCCTTTCTGTCGGTTGGTAATAGGGCCGGTTATATTTTTAATGCGGATAATATTGCGTAAGATAATAACTTTTTTAATCCGACTGTAGATAATAACCGACCGTTAAACGATGCCGTTCCTGTCGATAAAGAATTTTAAAGTTATTGCCGATTCCTTTAAGAAGTTTAGGTTTATCTTTGCTTTTCGTATATTATATAATATGGCGATGTTAATTATATTAAACGGCTGATACCGATATTATTAGTTTTTTTCATAGGGCCGGTTAAAGTAATTACGGCAAAAAATGCTTTATTTCGATTGGATATTACGTTTTATAATGTTAAATTTAATGCTTATTAATTCGATCTTAGCGTCGAGTTTAGCTTTTACAAAATCCAGAGAGAAAATATAAAAAGCATTTAATCGAAAAGGCGAATATTATAACCTTTGGCTTGCTGGCGAACTCCGCCGGTCGAGAAATAATATATATAACGTTAATTTTGTTTTTTTCCGAAATTCGTTTTTGGTTAAGTACCGTATTTTTTATAGCGCTAATTTTATACCCGTTATGCTTTTTTGCGAAATAGTCGTTACGTTATTCGAAATTTTCGTAACGAAATTTTCGAACGCGTTTATTTTTTGCTTTATAATTTTTGGTTTATTAAAGGATATTTATTTCGGACTTAAGGGGTTGGCTGGAAATCCGAGGATATTTTAACCGTAGGCCGTAAAGTTACAAAGGTTAGGTTTGTCGATTTTAATAATACCGTACTTATTACTAACGATGAAGGTAAGCATAATTAGTTAAATATAATAAAGAACAAAGATTAATTTGTAAATAGTTTTAACGTAATTACCTGAAAAGTTTTCGGTAGCAAATTCGTTAAAAATAATTTTATTTTATATAATTATAATATTTTGTATACGGAAGAAAGTTATAGTTATATAATATAAATTATGGATAACTTAATAAATGGTTTTAATTAAAACAGTCCGTAGTTTTTCTCGTCGTCGTTAAATAAGTAAAGTAAAAATTCGTCGGACGATATTTAGCTGTTAATATAATTTTTCGCCTTTTTATTATTTTTATATTTTGTATAACCGATATAAAGATTTTACCATAATTTTAATATAAATACAAATTAAAATATTACGGCGTTTTAATTAAGTACGTCGTTTTTATACGTTTTATTAGTATTAATATTATATAAATTTTTCGCATTAAAATAAATTAACGTATTAATAATATCGTATTGCTTATAGTTATATATATCGTATAATTTTGTATTAACCTATATATTTCGCGTAAAACTAATTTATTAATTAACGTTCTTACGTATTTTTTGAAACTTTTTCGTTTGGTTTTACCCTCTTTTACGTATTATTATAACTTATACATTAATAACCTTTTTTATATTATCGAAATCCAAAAATATTTTCGTTTTAAACGTAATATCCGGATTTAAGCTTTTTGGGAATTTTTTTTTGGACCGTATAATAATGCCGAATATTTAAGAATTACGTATAAACATTTTTCGCCGCGTTTTTATGCGCAGTTTGCGTATTTATTGCTTATATAATCCCGTAAGTTATAATATCTATAAAACGATTATATAAAATGTACTTTTTCGCTAATCGGCCCGGTTTATAAATTTATAAACTTTTTTTCATATCGTTTGTAAGGTATTCGATTTATATATTTTTCTTGTTAAATTGCGAAAAGCGTAATTAATCGAAGGTCGGTAATTAACTTAATAATTTAATAATTTCTGGGGCTAGTATAATCCGTTATAACGTAAATTTTATTTTGTCGGACGTTAGTATTAAGAATATTTCGAGCGGTATTGTTAATATTTAATATTTATATAAATGCCGTACTTTTTCCTAATACGAAATCCTATTTATAATATAAGCTTTTAGCGATATTATTAAGCTTAAAAATTATTATTAATCGTAAAACTTTTTTTATTAGCATGCGTTCGATTTAGCATTAAAACATAAAGTATTTATAACCTTCCAGTTTTCCCTTATATTAATGTAACCTTATAATATAAACCTGGTATTAAGAATCGGTTACGTATAATATATATTTTCTGTAAAAAACGTTTTATATTTTAAAATAATCGAATGTTATTTAATTAATACGAAATTACTTTAATTAAAACAAAGCCGTAGGTTATATTATATTATTAATGGTTTTAATAATAATTCCGGTTGTTTTCTAATTTAAGATTTTGTTATCCGTTTTTAAGGTTATTTATTAAAGGTATTATTAACGAATTTAACATGCTTAAGCGGGAAGTTAAAGCTTTCCGGCTGCATGTCGAATATATTATCGGCAGGATTTTTGAATAAAGATTTTAAGGTATCGTTAAGTTTGTTTATATTTTGCGATATTATGTAATATATAAAGATATATATTAAAACAACGGTTTTAAATATTTAATTAAAAAGTAACGAATTAATAATTATTATATTATAAGTAAATTAATTTTACGCGTTATAATATGGTAAAATATATACGGGATATAAAATAAGGAAAAGTTATATTAAAATAAGTAATGTCGATTATAGCGAATTTATTTAATATGCATTTAATTAAAGGAAAGATTTCGTATAATTTACAGAAAAGTCTAGTTTTTTCCTTATATATTATTACTTCGTTATAAAAAAAACAACGTTAGCTTTTAAGTAAATATTTAACAATCTATATAAATTTAATTTTTATATATTTATACCTATATAATCCTAAAATTATATACATTTTAATCCTAATTATATATATTATTTTCGAGTTTCCTCGTAACTTATTAATTATTTCTAAACTTCGTTTATATATTATAAAATCTTATATATTCTTTCTTATTTCCAATTATATCCCCAAAAATTACTTAATATACAAATCTTACCTTATTTATTATATTTTACATTTTTTTCTTTAAATTTCGGTTTTAATTAATTAAAAGTATTTTCGGTAAGTTTATAATATTTCTAAATTTCTTAAATATAAATAACTTTTATATAATACTTAACATAATACACGCGCAAAAATAATATTACCGCCGTTTAATAAAATAAAATATAGCAACTGTATTCGAAATTTATATAACGATTTTCTAAAAAATTAAGGTATATATAAAGATAAAAATGCTTCCAAGTTAACTTTCGACGCAAATTATATTAACTGCGGCGCCATTTTTATACCTTATTTTTAGTTAAATATATTTCCCTTCCAAACTTTTTAATAACCAACAAAATAATAAATACGAATATCGCTAAAACGGTATTCGACAAAGTTGCAGTACTATAAGGCCTTAATAAAACGGGTTTTATTACTATATATAAAAAAGCATAATTTGCTTAACGTTATATATACTTTAACGTATATTTTACCGGCGATAATATCGAAATAATACTTTAATAAATATTCGAAAATTTCAATTACATATATATAATCTATAAAACGATTACAGCAAACGTATTTATATATAACAACGTTATGCAATTTCCGTTTTTATTAAACTCGAACAAGATTACAAAATAGCATATAGCTTTATTCGTTTTTTTCATTATATCAAAGTATTTCGATAAAGTTAATAAATAAACAAAGACGAATTACTAGATAATAAGCTTTTAAAATCGCAAAGCAAATATCTTTTATATTATAAATTTAATTAACGCCTATTTTTTAAAAGCTTATATAAACCGGGCTACTTAACGTTTCCGGGCATACTTAATCGACAACAACTTGCATAATATAAATAATACTAAAAATATAACAGTTTTATAATTCCGATTAAAAAAATAAAACCGCAATACATCGTATAATATATACTATATAAACGTTATTTTTATAATGCTAAACGAAAAAAAATACGCAACTATAAGTAATTAACTAGCGATTAAATAACTATATACAATAATTAAATATTTAAATATCGAAACATATTAGATATTAATAATAAGGATTTTGGTAACTACTTACCGTATCCGGATATGTCCGTATTTATATAAGGTTCCGATACAGGATCCCGAATCCTATCCAGAACCCGAATTAAGCCGAAAAAAAAAAACCCAGCATTAAGCAATAGGAACTTTATACCCTTATACGCTAAACGGGTCGAAAAAAAAAGTTTTAAAAGCCGCAGTCGGAAATACCGGTAAGCCGTATCTTCGGGTACCTAACGTTAAAAGATATATCCGAAGGCCCGGAAAAAGCACCCAACGGGAACGACTTATAACTACCGAAATCCCTATCGAAACAGCAACAAAATAAACAACAGAAACCCGTAAGTATTAATTAAGACCCCAAACTATTTATCGCAAAAATACTACAACCACCGAAATCCCCAGCAAAAGGGCGATAACGTACGCAGCTAGCCTTAAAAAAGGCTGGCCAAAAACCGGTTCCAAAAGATACTACTTACGGGCCCAGAAAAACAAAATTACAAAACGTAAAGGCTCCGGATTTATTATAAGGCCGGGATCCTAAACATTTCAAGTTAATATCTAAAAAAAAACGGACGCCGAAATAACTGTACCTATAACGAAAAGATAACCTTTTTAATATTAACGAAAAATTATTTACGTTATTTATTTACCCGTATACTCGATCCCTTATACCAAGTAATCGATCCGAACTAAGGTACCTTAAGAGTTGGAAAAAATGGAAACATTTTAAAAGTTAATACGACAAACTTAAAAAAAAGGACCGAAAAATAAGATTTAAGAAATTTTAATTCGGCGATATGGACCAAGGAATATAAGTAAAAAGAATAAATTATTAATAACCGCAATAGATTATAAATAAAAACGCGTAATATTACAATTCGTTAATTTCTTTAATTTAAAAGATTTATTACATATTCGTAATAACGAATAACTAGCCCGGATCCAAAAAAATCAATACTTATTTAATACTTAACGAATTCAAAATTAATAAAATAAATAAATATAATAAATAGAACTTATATTAATAACTTCGTTTACATTATTTAGTTATTTTTTTACGCGACTAAATTGTTTTAATATAAAAAAGAATTTTTTCGGACTTTTAGGCGACGTTAATATCCCGTAAAAACTTAAGTAAGCTGGCGAAGTACACTTATAACGTTTCGTATTTTAACGAATTCGAAAATATATTATCAAAAACCGCGAAAAGTTATAACGTCCGCCTTAACCTTTAATATGCCCTTATCTATTAGCAACTTAAACAAATATATAACGTCGCAAAACCCAGCCAAATCTTATATTAAAAAGTTGAAAATAATTTAATATCTTAATATTTTCTTAAATTATTAACTTTAACCGACATTACGTAAATATTATATTTATCGTACCTTACAACCGCAACCCCGTTTCGAAGCCGAACGCGTTTTTCGTTATCCGCCTTAATCAGGACCGAGCAAATTTCGTTTCCTAATTTTCGACCTAATATCGCGATTATTACTATCGTCGGACAAGCACCGTTTATTTTTAGCGCGTAATTTTCCGACCTTAACAGCAACTATTACCTCGGCTCCATTTTCCAACACATTATTCGTAACGTCGGATTACGTATCGTTACCTTTTAATAAAGCCGGCAATTCCAGGAACGATATAAAAGCAAACGAACTAAGCGAATATAAGTACGGTAACGAAAGCAAGGTTGGTAAATTAGATATATCAGGAAACGGTAAGTTCTGGGTCGACGTTACAAATAACGAGAATGTCGCAGGTTAATAATTAGGATTATTTAATATATCGCAAATTATGCGTACGGGTATAAGCGTCGCGATTATTAAAGTTGCAATTCCGAATTACGAAAACGTATAAACAGTATACCGGGTTGGTATTTAAATTGCTGGAATTGCCGTTAAGTCCTTAATTACCAGTTCGAACCGAACGGCTATATATGGTATATTTTAATTAGGATTATGTACGGTTTACGGCAGCCTTGCGATTTTTTCCGATATTTATCGAATTTGTAACGCGCTAATCGTCCGTGACTTGTATAAATCGGTCCGAGGTATAGAAATATAGCGCCGTTGCTTTAAATTAAGCGAATTCCGCCGTTTGCGAAAAATCTTCCGTACTTTTTATAAAATAAAAAGTACGGCTTTTTCGTAAATTAAATATAGCGTAAAAAAAAGGTAATTTTTTAAAACGTTTTAATATTGCTATTTATCGAACCCGGAAACTGTTTTAATTAATCCGACGGTACTTACGATTAAATGAAAACCTTTAATTTCGTTCGGCTTATTTGGAAACGTATTAAGTAAAAACCGGTTAAGTTTAGTAGGAATAAACGTCCATTTTATTTCTTTGCCGCCGAGCGGAAACGACCGCGTAAAAAATAATTCGTTTGTCCGTTGTTTATACCAAGATTCGATTATTTCCTAAGCAACCGTTTTTAACGAACCGGCTTTTGGTTATTTTTATGTAAATCTTTTCGGATTTAAAGGTTTTGGTATATAAATAAAATTAGGCGTACATAAATTGCAATAAAGTCCAGCCGGAATAAGGTTATTACGGTTTTCTTTTAATATAACTGCTTTTTTTTTAAATATGTTAAAATTGCTTTACGTACGTATTTGCCGTTAAATAATGCACGTTAATAAGGCTTTATTTTCGTCCTGTTCTATAAATTAAAATAATTCCTTTTAAAAGGTTTACTCTCCCTAGAAAAGACGTAACCGTATAGACAAAATTGGATAAAATGATAGATTACTATCTTAATTCCTAGGCTTCACTAAACCCATCCCTTTCGCAGATTGCCTTATCCCGCTCCTATCCGCGTCGATTCTTGTCGAAATTCTGGACAGTTTTCGCAATCCGGAGCAGCCGGGCAAACCATCGCTCGTAGTCCTCCATATATCGTTCCAAAATCTGAACTTCGAAGTTGTCAAGCCGGTTACCGCCTTTTCCTTCCAGTTCTCCTTCCAGTTTCGCCAATACTCCGCTCATAATCGTTATACTCTCCGCCATATATTCTTGCAAAGATCGATTCCCGTTATTTTCGCGAATCAAATCGTATCCGAAAATTAACAACCGAAGTCGATCACTTTGGGAAAGATTTTTGGGATCGATAGTGGTGTCGATAGTTTTAACCCGTCCGGTAATTTTGTACGAATTATGTACCGTTAATACGACAATTTTTATGGAAATCCTGCGGTTACGGATTACCGGTATCGTATATTCGGACTTGCGCAGCATGCTGTTTTGGGTAACTCGAGAAGGCGTAAAAATGATCGAGATTAGCGAAGGTTCGGAAAGATGCCAGCCTTTTATACGTAGTACGGCGCAGTTAAGGTTTACTATTAAGGTTTATTTTTAAGGTTTATCCTTAAGGTTTACCGTTAAGGTTTATCTTTAAAGTTTATCCTTAAGGTTTACCGCGCAAAGCTTAACATCTTCTGAGTTATATTGTCTGTAAGGACACTGCCGAACCGTGGAGCCAGCGGGCATAAGGTTCATCAGGGTCGAAGCTTATCGGCAACTACGCATCAGTCGGCTTCAAAGTGAGGCTCTATGGGACTGAGGTATCAATCTATCCTAACCGTGAAAACCATTGATCAGTTATCGTGTTCGAAGGTACTGGGTATAGTATCTATCGTGCAAATTACATCGTGTAATGATTTTCTGTGTATTTGGCTCAGCTTGGAAAATAAGGCTTGAACCCATTCGACCTTGCAAAAGGTTTACGGATAACTCGGGTAATATTTTAACTAACCGAAAAATAAAATTGGGATTCGACGTCTGTCTCGTTCTAATCCGGATTATTTGTGATAAATAACCTATCGTTTTATTTACCATTTGAATCCGTAACGTTAATTTTTATTACAACCTTTATATTTTAATAGGCAGTACGGTCCTTAGCTTGCTGGGCCTAAGTTTTTTTTTTTTTTTTAGCCAGTTTTATAATAAACGGCTTAATTTTACATCTATCGAATATCCAATAAAGTGCAAACAGTATAACTTATCCATAACTAATTATATTTAATCGCTTATAGTTATAAACCGTTCGACCAAATCGCTGCCATAAATCCTTTATCGAAAAACTTTTCGGTATTTCCTACTGCACCATTCGGTTAATATCCGGGATATCCATATTTAATCCAAAAGCAACGGTAATTACCACGATACAGATAAAACCATTAAACTCTTTTAATTTATCGTATACGCGAACTTAATTTCCGTAAGGCACTTCGGAATTATAAAACTTAATAACTTTTTTTACAACCTTCGACAAATACCCCCGGTTTACCATAATCCTAATCAGGTAATTTCGGATGTTTATAATTTTCGTTCGGCTTTTAATATAAATAATGGTTTTAATAATAATATGCAACCTGTTAAATTAAACCTAGGAAATATTAATTAATAACTCGGGTATATTAACTAACAAAAAATCTAAATACGCTTAATTCGAACCTTAACCTTTAAATATAAAAAAATAACAATATCGATTTCGGAGCGATTAATATTAAAATACCGGACCTTTACCTTATAACCATATCCAGTTAAACTTCTAGCTTTACTAAAGCCCTTATATTTCGCAATCTTTTTCTTTATATTACCGCTGGCGGTTACCGTATACGCAAATTAATATACGTAACCAGGAAAAATAAAACGTAAATTACGGATATTAATATATTTAAGCCGGAAATTTTTCTATTCCGATAACAAATATACTTCGTTAATAGCAACTAAGCTATATCGCCCTTCGAAAACAGGATTTAATATAACAGTCTGGAACTAATCGCTTAATAGCTATTTAAAACCAAAAATAATATAACTATGTTATCCAGCAGCTATACGTTCGAATATCTATAAATCGAGCTTTTTCGTTTCCGCAGATATCAAAATAAAAGCAAAACATAATACTGTTAATATAAAAGCTCGTTATTTTTCGGCTAACTTAACTAAGGATATAACCTAAATAATAATCAAATCGGTTATTAAAAAAAAGGCCTAAATAATTAAAGACTTTACAAAACTTATTTTAACAACGAAAAAAATATTAAGCTTTCCGAAAACCAAATTATATACCGTATTTATTTGTTCCTTTCGTAAAATACGGCCTTACCCACCAAACATAACGTCTAATATAAAGCGAACAAACCGACGGCGCAAAGTTTCCGTAAGGTTGTCGATCGTATATTTAACGTTAGCGTATAGGTTAATTACGTCTGTATCGGTAAAAGACCGGTAAAGCCATCGGATAAAGATAAACGTTTCGCTTTAAAGGATTAGGTCCTCGAAGGTTTGGAATATCTACTTTAAACCTTTTAGTACGTCGCGCGCATTTGGCTAATTAGGAAAAAAATATACCTCGAGGCTTATCACAGGCAATCTTAAGCCTTGTACATTATTATTTTAGCTCATAAAGTTATATTATTATCGTACTGGCTAAAGGGGGTAAAAAGTTACGACAGGCACTAAGTGAAATTTTCGGCCATTTTTTTTCTGTAACGGTTTTCAGCTTGCCTTAATCAGGACCAGAATAATATCAAAAAATAAAGATTTTAATTCTGCGTAAGTTATGTATGTTATAACAATAGGAACTTCGTAACTAGTATATACTGCGAAAGTTGACGATGATGATTTTGACGAATTTGTATGGGACGGCACCAATTGAAGCCAAAAAATCACAACTTGCCATCAGGTCCTATTTTTAAGGTTTTGTTATTTCTGTGGAAACTTTTCTTAAAGAGGTTTAGTTGATACATCTAACCCTTGCAGCTACTTCTTGATCAA
Organism: Monosporascus sp. mg162; assembly: GCA_004155945.1. Taxonomy (NCBI): domain Eukaryota; kingdom Fungi; phylum Ascomycota; class Sordariomycetes; order Xylariales; genus Monosporascus; species Monosporascus sp. mg162. The sequence goes on from QJNY01000142.1 coordinate 128,386, forward strand.
AAGCGCTAGCCACGGCTGCGCCGCAGGCGCAGCCCCAACCTCAAAAATGGGGCCTGATTTTAGTGAGGCAACGAATAACGATAACCTTATTAATTAATGGGTTCCAAATTTCGTAGATATTCGTAAATCGGTAACCGACGAGAAACCCAATTTATGCCTTAAAGTTTAGCTTTTGGAGTTTCTATTCTTTTTTCATGGTAACAGCTGTTATAGTATAAGCTATATAGTTATATACTTGCAGGTAGACCTGCTAAAACTTCCGATTAAATACTGCAACGCCGTCCCTATACGCCAGGTAAATATAGTAAACCTCGTATAGGCTTTGCCAAAAAAATGCGTATTTAGGGGTATGGTTATACAAATACATTGCCGCTTTAATGATATATACGATTAAAAACAAAAGTAACTTAACGTTACTTCGTATCGTAATTGCTTTTTCCTTAATTATACCTCTTAAACGTTTTGCACCCCTGTTCTGGGCTTAGGTATACGATATTAAAAGCTTAAGTTTAATACTGAAAAAAAGCGACTAAAACATATTTCGAAACTGATGATTTTTCAAGATCTCGTTATCGCATTCGAACACCTATAGGAAAACCTTATCCTAATTCTTCAGAACTTTTAGGAAATATCGGAACGCTGCAATTAATATATCTTGCTCTCGATTCTTTAGGTAAATATCCCAAATATATCCTAAATACCTGTCGGTCACAAACATAACGTATTTATACCTTTTAAGGTTTTCTACGAAATCTGTAAAATCGATAACGATTCGTTATCCTAATCGAGAAGCTTTTTCCTTCGGCTCGCGGCGTATTTGCCTTTTAGCTTTCGCCTTCCCATATGCTTAACATTCGATTGTTGTAAAACCCTTCAAGCGGACTCCCCTTATATAAAACTGCAATTGGGCAATTACTGCAAGCCCTAGGTGTCCTAGTCTTAGGTGCCATATCGTACCGTCACCGATTCGTAGGGGTCTCGCTATATATAAGTTAATGTTTCGTCTGTAAGCTGCGAAAGTTACACAAATAACTATTACGTTAATATCTTCGATAACGAACTAATTAAACTTATTTATTAACGTAGCAACCACCTAATCATACTTATTTCGAATAAAGTTATTTGTTCCCCGGTTATCTTACTAATATCCCTTTTTTCGGAACTGTTAGAAAGATACCAGGTTGCATACGAAATCCTTGCAATAGGCTACGTTATATAAACGTAACGCTTTAAAGCTTTTAAGGTTTTAAGGCAATATATTTATTTCTTTATATCCTTTAATCGGAACGAAACTGTTCTTTACGTATATACCGTCGCCTTGGATCGTCGTCTTATAATTTAGGAACCTGCTAATTAGGTTAAAAATATATATAGTAAACCCTAAATCCAGAATAGCCGAATTTCTTAAAGGGTAAAACGTAACGTTTATCGCATTACGTTAATTAAAAATCAAGAAATACGTTAATATTCGTCTTACTCTCTTTAGGAATTAATTTATTTTTTAGGTAATTAATTTTTCCATAATCTTCGACGAACGGTTAATTTCTTCCTTTAAAGATTAATCGAAAACAATCCGGCTTTAAACCCATGCTGAAATTCTCCTATTAAGCTTAAACTTTATTAAAGCTTTATTAGGGAACGTGTAATAACATTAAGGTAACGTATACCCAAAGTTTAAACACGCTTTGTACCGAATTCCTTATACGTTTAATTTTTGGCACTTCCGCTTATTGCTATTACTATTTCGGCTCGCTTAGAAACTTCCACGATTACTTCGTTTCGGCCCTTTACCAAATGTTCTATTACGTAACTAATTGTTAATATCTTTAATCTTTTCTTAATTAGGATCGTTTTAATTAAAAAGATTTGCTAAAGCTTCATGGAAAATCGGAAACGTTATTTTAACGTTTCTTGCTAACTATTATAAATTCGTTATAGTCTAATAATTTAAAAGGTTAACCCTAACTTTTAAGTAATTAATCGTGCTTTTTTCTATATTATTCTGCTTAAAAAGCATAAATAAATTCGACTAACTAGGTATAATCGGCATTACTGCTGCACATAACTAATTCGTTTAAATAACTAACATAATTATTTCGAAAACCCCGTAACGTTAGCCTTAGACCATAATTTCTTGCCACTTTGCTATTTATTTATCGAATCTTTTAATAACTTTCGGAGCCTGCTTTAATCGTTTTTCGTATTCGCGTTTGGTATTTATAAGCAATCGGCTGTCGTAGACCTTTTCTAATTATTCAATTTAGCGTATTAACCTTTAAGGTTATTATTTGGGCTTAAGCAGGTTTGCTTAATCGATAGGAAAACGCTATTAAAAACCTATTTTATAAGTTCGTTAAAGTGTTACGGTAGGGCTTAAGTCAGGTGTAACCAGTCTATTCCTATGGAGTAGAGTCAGGACAGAACAAATTCTTGTCCCTTTATAAGGATAGATAAGAGCTTAGGGCCCTTATATGGAATGAAAGCAGTGAGGGGTTCAAGTAAGAAGGGTGGGGTACGTAAGGTATGCCAGCCCCAGGCTGTTAGGCCTGCTGTAACAATTATCTTCCCCTTTTTCTGTAATGCCGGCCCGGCATTATGTATATATGTAATAGGTAGGGATAATATCGTTAGATAATATGTTTTTGTTGTTGTAATTTAGGCTATCTGGGGTAAGGTTTGTTATGTTTATAAGTATGTACGATATTCCTAGGTAACCGCTTTATTTCGCGTTTATTTTTACCTATAATTAATTTAATTTCGTATATATGCATATAAATACTTCCTAATTTTCTTAACTTTCCAACCTTTTTTTCTTCCTTTTACAAACTTAATATTATTTCCTTTTGCGTTCGTTAACGCACCTTATATTTTTTTATCTTTCGGATTTTAATTATACGTTTTTTATTTTTATTTTTTCGTTTTTAAATTTATTATTATACCTTTTCGAAATTAAAGTAAGAAAATACGCAACTGCCGTTATAGTTCGCGTTTTTATAGCGTAATTTTTATCCCCGTTACTTACGTATATCGCCCTTATTTTGGCAAGGCCGAGGATACCTTCCGTCCTTACTGAGGTTTTCCTTTTAAGGTTTCCTATACGTTTAAATCCCCGGATTCCTTTGCTTATATTAGCTATTTTGGTAATTATAATATATGTAAGCCTATAAATTGATTCGCCCTTTATTTGCGTTACTTTTACTAATGTATCGGTTATTTTTGAAAATGCCTTACCGTTATAACTTTCGATATAATCCGCTTTTAAGAATTTATCGAATGGTCGACTAAAATGTTCGACCAGTAAGGCGGGGACGACGATGGTAATCCTGTTTAAAGTGCAGGTTTTAACTAACGTATCCTTTTCGCTGTTGCCCAGTAGCGCCTCGTTTAGGCCTTTTTCTGAATGCTTTTTACTTACTGGGCAAAGTTTGGTTTAGCTGGCAATTTGGTACTATTACAGTAAGTCGCCTTATTTTCCTTATCGTTCCGGGCGTAATTTATTAATGTTTTATCGGTTCTAGGTAATTCGTCGTAAGTACCAGTTAATGGTTGCTGGCCGCCGTACCGTATTTTCCTTTCGTTATGCGGCTTTCGCGCTTTTGGCTGTAAGTATTTCCGATACTTTAGCAATTTTACTTCGTAACTGATAGGATTAATCTGTTGCTAAAAAGGAGGCTTACTGTTGCTAAACGTTTCCGCGTTTGTTGCCTAAAGATCGCGGCTTTAATACCTGGTTTGCGGCCTGTATAATTTTTGTCCAAAAGATAAAGAAAGCTTTCCGTTATGGCAATAATGCTTTTGGCTTCGGCTCGGAAGATTTAGATAATAATAACTGGGATAACGAGTTGGTTCGTTTTGCTATAGATATGCGAAACTTCCCAGCTTAATTCGGTAAAGTTTTAAGGTAGTTTCGAACTTCTTAAAAAACTAGGTTCGATTTTTAATATTATAATCAAAAATGTACAGTTCGTATTATTTTTTATAATAGTTTTATAAGTTTTCCGGGGCGGTATTATTAACGTTTCGGTATTTTTTAATAACGAAAATATCTTTAACGTGCCAGACAAGCGAGCTGGACACTTTTTAGCACCTCGCAACAATCAATTCAAATAACTCAACCACAACACATCCAATTGATTCCAATCAATCGTATTCTGTTTCGCCGTCCGTATCTACAACTTCTGGACAAGTGCACGCATTATATCAAAGCTTGTTGCGGACGCTATATTGCCATTCCTTCCTGCTAACCCGCCTGCAACCGACTAACTTCAGCAGCTATTAGCAGCAATTCCTTGCCACAACCTTTCTGCTGGTTAAAAGACCTTGTTTATCCTATATAACAAGTATCACTTTTTTTGGAAAACGTCTGTTTTAATCGTGTAATTGCGTAGGTCTCGAGTTATTGCAAAATCAAGTCCGATACGCCCTGCTATACACTCTGCCATACGCCTCGCGAGACGCCCCGCGAAACGCCCCGCACGGACCTCCTATGCCCTCTAACACCCTCCCAACGCGTTTCCAACACGTTCTATAATACGTTCTCCGACGTATATCTTCAACGTATTAAAGCCGGACAAGAAATGCTCGCGTATTTAGATTAAGGATTCGGTCGAAAATAGTTATCTAGTCGGTCGGCTTTGGGTCGTACGAAATGGGTGTAATATTGGCTCAAACGGATTATGGGTTAATCGGTCGCATACAGGTTGGCAGGAAGGAATGGCAATATAACTGTTACGATCCACTTGGCAATTCGTATTGGAGAGAACTCTCACAGTAAGTGGATCCTTGCCAAGATCACGTAACTACGTGATCTGTCTGATCTGGCAGATCATCTAGATCAGAGGATCTAAGTGATCTGGTAAAGCTAAAAGATCACAGGCATACTTATTCAACATCAGAAAAGCATATAATAAGCAGTAGCCTTATGTAAATAGCACTTATTTAGTTTCGCTTCTTAGTTATCAATCTAAGCCTTTAGTTAAAGGTACCGTTTTCCGATTAAAGGAAAAGTCCGCAAACCTTTTTAACGAACAGATTACGGAATTATTTTTTGCATTATTATTACCTGCAAATCCAAACCTTATTTTAGATACTGCTTATACCTTTAGGTAAATGTATAACAGGTTCGTTACATTTTAATAATTCCTTAATTAATAATCGACGAATAATTTAAGGCTTAATTAAGCATAAACTTTTTTAAACGCAATAAAAACGATATTATAAAACGACGTTTAAAAAACAAACAGCATATTCGATTACCGTTATTAGCCAGTAAAGGATTAGTAATTAAATTAAATAATTTATTACTTATTAAAGAAATCTTTTCCCTAATCGATAACATAGCATTTTCTTTTACCCGATTTCAAAAAGGACCTTTTTCCTTTTAACCTTTACAATAACCCGCCCCAGTAAAAGATACCATAAAAGTTTATAAATTTAAGGTAAAGGAAAAAGAAAAAGTTTAACTAACAAAGCAGAAAAGTAAAAAAAAAAAATTTACTATTAACGAAAAATTAAACATTTTTACAAAAAAAGTTAAAACCTTAAAAAACGAAAACGTTAAACTTATCCGATAATAAAAATCCTTAACCTTACCTTTATTTGGTACAAACAAAATACGTAAAAGTACTATTTCCTTTCCTAGTTACCATGGAATGCCGGAAATTAAAGGTTATAAATTAACCTTTCCAAAACTTTACGACGGAATTATAAATATAAAAGAATTCCTGGTCCAGGCTAAACTTTACCTTAAGTTTTATAAAAAAATTTTAACGGAAAATTATTAAAAGGTAATAGCTATTTTTTAACTGCTTATTAGAAAAGTTTTTTTATACTTTAAACCCATTATAAATAATTACCTTGTAAATTATCTTAATTAATTTTCCGACTTAACTAATTATATTTTCGGCAACTATAAACACTTTAAGGAAAAAATATAAGTTTTGTTTGGAAATTCCGACAAAAAACAACATACGGTTAAACAGTTGTATTTTTTTCAGTGAATTAAGTTAGCAGCCGAATATGCAACTAAATTTGACCGCTTTGCATTAATTTTTAACCTTTTAAAAAGCGTATTATTTTATTTCTTTTATAACGGCCTAAAATCGCAAATTAAGGATAAAATATACAAAATACCTAAGACTGGCCCCTTCCAGAATTATATTAATAAGACCATTATTGCCGATCGACGTATTTTTAAAAGGTACCTGAAGAAAAAAAAGATCTGATAGAAAAAAAAATAACCAAAGCTTAAGTAACAAGTTCCAAAAGGACAAAACCAAGGGCAGATTCCAGAAAGAAACAAATACTGCTTTAAAAAAGCCTAAAAAAAACAAATTAAATATTAAATGTTTTAACTGTAGCAGGAAAGATTATTACAAAAGCAAATGCTATTCCTTAGCAAAAAAGGATTTTAAGAAAAAAGGGATTCCTTAACCCCAGAAAAAAGTTAAAATAACCAAACAAGAATTAAATAGTAATAATAAGGAAAAGAAAAAACTTAATTTTATTTTTTTTCAGCAAAAGTTCATTATTGCAACGACATATTACGAATTAAATAGCGACCCAAAATACGAACGTTATTAAATTTGTTAAAACCAAACAATTAAAACCTGCAGATATTATCCCGGATAAGAAACTTTTAGGATAGCTATAAAGTTAAGATATATTTGTTATTTGGATAAGTAACGGTGCAAAATATACGATAAACATGGCTAGTTGCGCCTTAACATTATGATATACGATCCAACATCCCCAGAACTTAGTAACGTTACCAAAATCAAGAAACCAATCGAATTTGGTGTTGCAAATTCGAAGTTAAACCATAACCTGCTTCATTTTTTTGCATGTCACGACGACAACTACCTAACCTATTTCCGCGCTAAAGAAAATAACGACTATTAGCCCGGATAGAATAAGGAAACCTTTACTGAACTCGACGATGAATATAAATGCATTGAAACTTCCAGATAGCCGGAATACCTTCGATCTTGTTATCTATACCCCGAATTAGCTTAAAATTAAAAAGCTATCGTATAGGGATGCCTATATTACGCCCTTACATTATATATAATGCATAAGATCTTAAATATGGGAGCCGATCTTTTAAAGATTACACCTTTAAAATTAATACCTTTCCGAACGTCGGAAGTTAAAATTTTAAAATTAATTTGCTAAATTGGCAAAAGAAAGTGGTTTACCTGCATAAATAATAAATGCTTTAAACATGCTATTAAAAAGGCCCGAAAATAAAAACGCCTTTTAACTAACAAAACTTTTAAAATAAAAAATTACTAAAATCTTCGAAACTAAAGTATCGAAAAACCCCGACCTTTAAGACTTTAAATAAAGCAAAGATTAACGACGTAATTAAATCGAGATTTTACTTCAGTATAAAGGCCAGACATTTAAAGCCATAATCGACTTAAAAACAGAAAAAAACTTTATTTTACTATTAGTTACAGAAAAATATCGGATCCCTTAAAGATATAAGTTAAAATCGTATAAGTTATTTACAGTCGATGGAAACCTGTTTAAGTATAAAAATAAACGAGTTTTTCGGGAAACGGAAAAGTTTCCAGTACAGATATAAAATATTTAAAAAGAATTAGATTGAATATTGCCGACATTTTAGGATACGACATTATCCTTGGAATGCCGTAGTTCCGTTCCAGCAACCTTTATATTAATTGGAAAACTTAAAAGCTTTCCTAGACCCAGTCCGAAAACCCCTTAACGGAAGAATTCCGAAAAATCTGCTACCTGATTAAAGAAGCTAAAGTTATGGACTTAACAGCCAAAATGCGCCTTAAGTATTACAAATTCAAAAAATTATTCAAAAAACGAATTCGAAAGGAACTACCCGAATATAATTAATAGGACCATCGAATCCTTATTAAAAAAGGATATTACCCGAAACTCTATCAAATTTATTATATAAATCCCGAAAAGGTAAAGGTTTTGTAAAAAAGTTTATAAAAAAACTTTAAACGCGGATATATTCAAAAATCTGAATTACCCGTAAGATATCTTGTTATAATAGTATTAAAAATGAAAGATGGAAAAATCTAAATCGATAAAAACGAAGATCTTATGTACCGACAAGTCCACGACTACCGATAACTAAATGACATTATTATCAAAAATAAATACCTTTTTACTTTTATAAATATTATAAAAGAAAATATTAGTAAAATTAAATAGTTGACGGCGTTAAACCTATTAAACGGTTATTACTTAGTTCGAATAACTAAAGGCGAAAAGTAAAAAATCGCCTTTAAAATAATCTATAAACTTTACGAATATAAAGTAATGCCTTAGGGACTTATTAATGCCCTTGTTAGTTTCCAATATATATTAATAACAATTTTACGAAAGTTTTTCGATAAATTCGTATTTGTTTATTTAAATAACATCCTTATTTACTTTAAAACCTTGGAAAAATATAAAAAGTATATCGCCTAAGTACTAAAAACGTTCGAGAAGGCAAATTTGTAAGTTAATGCTGAAAAAAACGTATAGCATACCTAAAAGCTAAACTTTTTAAGTTTTACCATTATTTCCGGACAAATCCAAATCCAAAATTTCAAGATAAAAGCAGTTAAAAATTAGCTAATTCCCGGCAAAACAACCGTTACTAATGTCCGTTAATTTTTAAGATTTACGGGTTACGTACGCAGTTTAATTAAAGATTTCGGAAAAATCGCTAAACCCTTAACGAACCTTATTATTAAAGAATATACTGGAAAAAAATTCGAGTTTTTAAAGGAAGCTAAGGAAATAATGCAAATATTTAAGGACCAAATTATTAACGCCCCCGTTATGAAATTGCCTAACTATAATAAGAAAAAACGATTAAAGATTAACGCGTTAAATGGAATCTTAAAAGCAGTTTTAAAATAACAAAAAGACGGTAAAAAGTGGTACCCGGTTACTTATTACTTTAAAGCCCTAAAAGATGCAGAGTTACGGTACCCCATCTATGACAAAAAGTTGTTAGTAATTATTATGGCATTTAAAAAATAGGAACCTTATTTTAATAAAACTAAGAATCCCTTTAATATTTACTTTGATTATAAAAATTTTATTTATTTCATGATAACTTAAAATTTCAATAAACGATATAAAAATTAAATAATTTTCTTGTTTAAGTTTAATTTCAAGATTTATTATATTAAGAGCAAGGAAAATATCCAAGCGGATATCTTAAGCCGAAAAGGAAATTATAATATCAAGATCCCTAAACGACACATGTAAATATTACAACCTATAAAAAAAGGTACCTTATAATTATGTAAAATATTAAAAAAACTTACCTTTAAACTTTTAGCTTAATTTAAAAGCTTTTATAATTTTGATAAGCAAAAAAAAGTTAAACAGTTAAAAGGATAATCCAAAAATTAATTATTATATTATAAAAAGGTTTACGTTTTATAAAAATAACAGAAATAGTTTAATAAGAAATTTTACGAAAATCCGTTATATAAACATTAAAAAATTTTCAAGATAATTAAGCGATTTTAGGAAAAGTACGACTTCCCAAAATTTAGAAAAACCGTTAAATAAGTAATTAAGGATTATAACGTTTATAATAAAGCTAAAGCAGTTCGCTACAAACTATATAAGCTACTGCAACCTATAAAGATTTTAAATAAAGCATGGAACATTATAACTTAGGACTTTATTACCGGTTTACCCCTATCTAAAAACCCCGTTACCGGAGTCCAGTATAACGGAGTATAGGTAATCGTCGACAGACTTACCAAATATGGATATTTTTTACCTTTTAAAGGAAATACGACAACAAAATAGTTAACTTACGTATTTATAAGATATTATCCTAACAAATATAAAATCTTAAAAAAGATTATTTTAAATAAAAACAAATTATTTATTTTTAAATTTGGCACTAACTTTTTTAAACAAATTGGCGTTAAACTTAAATTTTCTACAGCATATTACCCTTAAACCGATAAACAAATAAAACGATTAAACCAAACCTTAAAATAGTACTTAAAAAGTTATGTTAATTATTAGCAAAATAATTAAGTAAAACTTTTCCTACTGGTATAGGTAATTTATAATACGTCCGTCAACGAGAACATAAACGTTTTACTTTATACGGTTATATATAAACAAAAAGCAGAAACCTAATAACCGGAACAACCATTTAACAAAGCTTTAAAGATTACTTTAATAACCCCTAAAAGTAAAGTTAATAGCATTTAAAATCAAAATAATCCAAATTCGTTTTAAAACCGAACTATAATTTTTCTAACAACGGATAACGTAATATTATAATAAAGGAAAAATTAAAGGATTAATTTTATTAAAAAGAAATAAAGTTTATCTGCTACGCTAAAAACAAAACGTAACGTTAAATATCTTACAAATTAAAATTAAGAAATTCAGTAATAAATTCGATTTTAAAAAATTCGGTCCATTTAAGATTAACGAAGTTATTTCCAAAACCAACTATCGATTGTTGCTACCCAAAACAATAAAGATATACCCTGTTTTCTACATTTCCCTGCTAAAACCAGTACCTAGTAACGCCTTGCTAAAGATAAACTTAAAAATTAAGGAAAATACCGATAAGTACGAAATCGAAAAAATACTGGATTCGAGAATAGTTAACGACAAAAACCAGTACCTGGTTAAATAAAAGGATTACTTGCCTGAAAATAACATTTAAAAACCCCTTAAACACCTAACGAATATAAAGGACTTAATTAAAACGTTTTACCGCCAAAATCCTAACCGACCGTTTCCAATATAGCTAAGGTCGCAGGCGACAACGGTCCAACCCCCAGATTCAAACCTTCGGCGCTTTAGTCGAAGGAAACAAACGCCTCCATGTTGGCGTTAATTTCCAAAACAAGTCGCGCTTGCTTTTCCTTTATACGTTGCTGCTTTTCTTCCATCCTTTTTTTTTTTTTTTTAAATTGGTCCAATTTGTAACCTTTTTTTAATATTTCAAATGCTTTTTTCCTTAAAATATCTTTTTAACGACGCAACCGTTGCAATTTATTTATCCTTTTTAATATTTCTTTTTGAAACTTCCGTTATAACTTTACGAATTTATTTTTAACAGCACGACGCTTTTTTTAAAGACGGTTATGCTCCGACCTAATATTTTCCAAGGAAGATATGGCAATAACGTTTCCGTCGCAGTAACGTTAACGACAAATATAATGGTAACAATTTAACGAACCTTTTATTATGTAACATTGTTTTTCTTTAAATGATAAATAACTGGAACAAGGCAAAACCTTAAAACCGTAAGTACGGATAAAATCCGAACGACTGTTACGGGATTAACGTTGGTTCGTACGTACCTTACGCGCTTGTTTTTCTATACGACCCGCCATGGTAAGCTGGCAGTCAAAAGGAACAATTTTAATTAAAAGTAAAGAAACACTTACATTTTTATCTTTGGGACAAAAATCCTGGAAAAAGGAAAATGATGTTACGATCCATTTGGCAATTCGTATTAAAAAAAACTCTTACAGTAAGTAAATCCTTACCAAGATTACGTAACTACGTAATCTATCTAATCTGGCAAATTATCTAAATCAAAGGATTTAAATAATTTAATAAAGCCAAGAAATTACAAGTATATTTATTTAACATCAAAAAAACATATAATAAGCAGTAGCCTTATGTAAATAACACTTATTTAATTTCGCTCCTTAGCTATTAATCTAAGCCTTTAATTAAAGGCACCGTTCTCCGCTTAAGAGAAAAGTCCGCAAACCTCTTTAACGAACAGACTACGGAATCATTTCTTGCACTATTGTTACCTGCAAATCAAGACCCTATTTCGGATACTGCTCATACCTCCAGGTGGATGTATGACAGGTTCGTTACAATAACGTCCGCAAAAAGCTTTGATATAATGCGTGCACTTGTCCAGAAGTTGTAGATACGGACGGCGAAACAGAATACGATTGATTGGAATCAATTAGATGTGTTGTAGTTGAGTTATTTGAATTGATTGTTGCGAGGTGCCAAAAGTGTCCAGCTCGCTTGTCTGGCACGTTATATAGTTATTACTTAATTAATTTGTTTTATAGTTTCGAGTTAACGAAATGATTTATTCCTTCGTTGTTTTTGTCGTTGATAATACCTGGTAATAGTTTTTTAAGCGTTTTGCATATTTTCGCTGCTAACCTATTAATTATATTCGGAAAGTTAACTTATTTACTTTACTTCGTACCATAATTGCCTTTAGAAAGTACGTTAACCTACGGCGTTTTTAACTTTTTATTCAGTATTTTTTTTTTTTTAGGTATTATTAATAAATAATTAATTTTAGTTATTTAAGGTTTTAATAGTTGGATTGAAAAAATAAGATGTAAACGGTTATATTATTAAGGAAAGGTTAAACGATATACCTAGGAACCGACTTTGCTAATAACGCGGAATAGTTTAATATATTTGAGAACTAGCTTGCGGTATTTAATCCTTAAGTTTTTTGTTAATAGCTTTATTATTTATCCCATTTTAAGAGTAAAAAACTTATGTTTGTTGTTGTAATATTTTTTATACGTTTCGGTCGTTTTTCACTATTGTTCCTTTAGTTCTTTTTGGATTTCTTTTAATTTTTAAATTCTGGCATATATTGCAAGAACCTTTATTAAGGTACTTTAATTTTCGAAAAAAGTTCTGAATTTAGGTTTGTATTTATATAAAGCTTTAAAAAGGGGTTTTTTATGGTAGTATTATTAATTACAAAGTTAATTGCAAAAAAAGCTTCGGGTAATAACTTAAGCTAAGTTAGTTGTTGGTTTTCGATAAAGTAACGGAAGTAATATTCGAGTATTTAGTTTATTTTTTCCGTTTGCTTATCGGTTTAAGGGTGAAAAGTAATCGAAAGTTTCTGTTTAACTTTAATATAATGGGAAAGTTCTTTTTAAAATGTATTGGTAAATATTAAACTTTTATTAGAAATAATTTTTATAAGTGCTTTATAATAATATTCGATTTTTCGATAAAATAGTTTTGCAAACTTAGCATTAGTATAAATAGTAACAATTACGAAAAAAAATGTTGTTTTTGTAAATCGGTTTATTATTATTAAAATAATATTAACTTTACGGCCTTAATATTAAAATAAGGGTAATCTAGTAATAAAATTTATAGCTAGTTTTTTTCTGGGTAATAAAGGTATAGGTAGCGTTTGTAATTCGCTATAAGGCTTGTAAGATTTCGCCTTATTTCCGAAGCAAATAGTATAGTCCTTAACGTAATCTTGTACGACCTTTTTTAGGTCCGGCCAAAAGTATAATTATTTAATTCGTTATTAGGTCCTTTTTATACCGAAATAACTAGTAAAAGGGTTATTATGGTATATTTCTAAGATTTGATAATATACGGCTTTTTTGTTTAAAATATATAATCGATTTTTATATTTGATTAGTCCTTTAATGCCGATACTTTATTAAGGATTTATAGATATATCGTTTACAAGTTCTTTTTAAATTTGCTTATATTCGGGATTACGTTTTCAAATATTACGAATAAGGTTAAGGAATATTTTCAGAATTGGCGATTGGGCTGGGTTTAATAACGTTTCTATAGTTTTTATTTTAGTTAAACCTTAATTCGCCATCCGCGCCCGTTTACGCGTAATTGCTTAAGTTAAAACTTTACGTTTCTTAAGCGTCTTTTCCGCGAAAATAGCGTTAGCCAATATTTCCGGCTCGAAGTATGCTAGGGATAATTTAAAATTTACCGTTAGCTTTTTTTCGAACGTAAGCAGTAATATTAAGTTATCCGCCTTTTCTTTTATATAATTAGAGCGTTTCGAAGTTAAATTAACCGGGTTTCGTTTTCCTGATTAATATTTGATTATAAAATCGAAAAATACAAGTAATATATATTACCGGGCTTGTTTGCTATTAAATTTCGAAATGCTTATAAAGTTCCGTGGGTTTAAACGGTTTAACTTAACTTTTACAGTATGTTTATTGCTTTGCAGATAATAACGTTAATGTTAGAAGGACTTTACGATGGTTATTATTTCTTGGTCGAGCGTTTCGTAGTTTAGCTTTATATCGCTGAACTTTCGTAATTAAAACGCGATTAAGTATTACCTTTTTTGATTATTTTTCTGTAATAAAGTTCCAAATATGGTATATTTCGAGGCGTCCGTTTTTATTAATATTTATTTTTTAAGGTCGAAATATATTAGGAAAGGTGCCTTGTTAAATGCAGCTATAAGCTTTTTAAAAGCTTTTTTCGTTGGCTTATTTCGGAAGTTTCGCTTTAGTTTCCTTTTTTGGTATAGGTTTTTCTAAGTAACGAATTAAACGAGCTGCAATTTGTAAAAACCTTTTAATAAAACGGCGGTAAAAGTTGTAAAACTTAATAAATTGTTGTATGGCATAAATAGATTCGAGCTCCGGCTATTTCTGGATGGTTTTATTTTGGCCGGGTTTATAAAGATTCCGTTTTTTAAGATTACGTATCTAAGAAATTTAATAAAAGGTTGATAAAATTGGTACTTGGAAAGTTTTGTATAAAGGTCGGCATTTTATAGCTTTCTAATTATTTTTTTGCAAATATTTCGTATAGAATTTTTTATTTACCGAAAAGATTAATATGTTATTAAGGTAAGCGATGTAAAAATAATTAAAAATACCTTAAAGAGCTTAGTAAATATAAGTTTGAAAAGTGGTAAGGGTATTAGTTAGTTTTATAAGTAAGATAAAGAATTTATAGTGCTTATAACGTATACGGAACGCGGTTTTTTATTCGTTATTTTCCTTAATGCGGATTCGGTAGTAAGCATTTTTAAGATCGATTTTGGAAAAGATTTTAGCTTTTGCAATACGATTAAATAATTCCGAAATAAACGGGAGGGTGTAGCGATTTTTAACCGTTACCTTGTTATGTTTACAGTAGTTTATATATAAACGTAATTTTTTATCCTTTTTGGGTACGAAAAAAATAAGGGCTTTAGTAAGGTTAATTAACTTTCTAATTTTGCTATAGGCTTTTATTTATTCGATGTAAGCTTTTAGCTTTTGTAGTTCGTTATAAGCTAAGGGATATATAAAAAAGTAAAGGGGTTTAATGCTAGGTAAAAGATTAATTGCATAATTTGCTTCCTTTCGACTAAGTAAAGTGTTTGTATTATTAGTGTTAAAAAAGTTAGCATAATTTCGAATAATTTTAAGAAAGGTTTCGATATTCGTAAGCTTTAAAGCCGAAATATCGTCGGACTTATTTTTAATATATATTAATTTTGGTAAGTTGATAACAGCGTAATAAGTTGCCCGGTTTTTGTAAGCTTTTGCGAAAAGCTTTTGGCGGAAATAATTCGAAAGATAAGGTATGAAGATCGTAATATTATTAATTTAAAGCCGAATTAAGGATGATACGTTAGCTTGCTAATGTTGCTTCTGATAATAAAATAGGACTTCCGTCCTTTTTTAGATTTCGGTTAATAGCAATATAAAGGCGTTTAATTTAACGGGTAATTCCTTTTTCGTTTCGAAGGATAAATTTAATTTAATAAATTCCGTACGTAAAATAAATGTATTTCTAAGTATATTTAGGTTAATAATTCGATAAAGGGTTTGTATTAATTTATGCTTTAAAATAAAACTGTAATTGATTAAATCGACAGTAGCGCAGAAATTTAAATTAGCATTAGTATATATAGGATATTTTTTTCCTGGAGAAATGATTACATATGGGATATAAAAGGTACGCGAAATAGGAACGAAAGGATAAAGATTAGGCCTAAGTTTAATTGCTGTATTTAGGCCCTTAACCCGTTTTTTTGGTTTTTTTTTTTTTTAAGGTAATAGCGTCGAATATAACCTATTTTTCCACATTTAAAGTAAGCGTTATTGTTAAAGTTAGGGGTCCGTTCTGGCTGTAAAGTAAGGGGCTGAACCTTTGGCCTTAGGGTTTTATCGTTAGCAGTACGATCGCAGGGCCGGTTAAAATTCGAGTTTCCTTAACCTTTTTAACATTTTCGTCCCTTTTAATTATTACGGCTTTTTCTATTAGAAGAAGGATTTTGTTAAAGTTTTATATTAATTTTATTATTAGGACAGTTTTGTGACGGCTATGGGCTTAACCAACTATTAAACCTAGTCGTACGGTTTATGTTGGCAGTGATACCGTAGGAGTTTGAGCAATAAACGATAGTTACGTTTGGTAATAGCAGATGTAGATTTGGGTAACTAATTGTTATTGCAAGCTGAAGCTATTTAAACTATGGAAATAACGATCGTATATATCTTTAGCTATTTTGGGCGGATAAAGATAGATTAGAACATTTATCTTAATCCATATTAAAGGATAAAGGTGGATTAAAATATTTATTTTAATCCATATTAAAAAATAAAGGTGGATTAGAATATTTATCCTAATCCATATTACGTAACCTTTTAGCATAGGCGGGGTGACCATATCCGGAGATTAATTTAGTTAGGTTATAATACGATTTCTTTTTCCTTTAAATCTTTACCCTTAAAGATTATTTTCTGGTAAGTTTTTCTTTTTTTACTATGTCGGGTCGCCTAGTTAACCGTAAGCCATGTAGTCGTTTTAATTAAAAGGAAAGCAATACCTTGCTTATTGCGTACATCGAAAAATTTGGTTCGGAAGTAATGCCGTATACGTTTTGCTTTAATAATGGCTTTACCTGTAATATAATTAAAGACTTTCGTCGCTGTTACGAATATGTTTTTTATAACCGCAAATGTAATAGTTCCGGCGTTTTTTTTTCTTTTTTAAATAACGTTAGCCGTAAGAAAAACCGTTTCGACCTGGCGTAGCAGGCCGCCGAGGCAGAATTCGTCCAGGCTTAACAAAATATGCAATACGTTTTTAAACGAATGTTAAAGGTTATGTTTTGTTTATTACGTTTAAAAAAACAATAGGTTATTTTGAAAAATAAGGCGTTAAAGTTAATCCGGCGTAGCGTCGCTTTTTTGGATAAACTTAAAGCATAAAAACGCTTCGAATAGGAATAGCAGTAGCTGTTTTTTGTATTTGAGGTACTTGATTAAGAGGCCGTTTTATAAAGTCCGTCTTTTGGCGACTTTAATTTCGCGGACGTCGACGTTACTGGTAGAAATTCTTTAAAAAACGTTGGGCGTTTATAAGGTTTTTCGCGGGTTTCCAGGTGTTTTTAAAGTTTGGGTAATTTTTTTACTTAATTAGATATTGGGTAAGTCCTTTTTTTTTTCGTATATTTAGTATGTTTTCCGTTTCGTATTTAAGCAATTTTTCTTTTGCTTCGTTTTTTTGTTCCGTATGGATTTTGATTGTATCGGCTGCTGATTTTAGTAAAGAAATATGAAAGATTGGATAGAGTTTAACCTTTGCTGGCAGCTTTAATTTATAGTTATTTTCTAAGATTTTCTTGATAATTTTGTACGGGCCGATATATTTAAAGTTGAATTTTTTATTTGGTTTTTTAGTTTGAATGTTTTTGGTAATTAGGTAAACCATTTTTTTTTCCGAAAAGGTTGGTTTTTTTAACTTTTTTTGGTTATAGTATTTGTTTATTTGGTTACGTACGAATTCGAGTTTTGTTTTTATATTTGCATGTAGTTACTTTAATTATTTTAATATAAGGATTGCTTTAACGTTAACTGGTTTATCTTTTTATGCATTTCGGTAAATTTTAAGTATAAATCTAAAATTAACAATTACTGGTATCGTTTTAATGCTTTCGTAGTAACTAATGTTATAAGTTAACTGTACAATTGGTAATTTCTTAACCCAGTTGTTTTGTTCGTAATTAATATAACATCGTAAGTACGTTTTTAATATTTGGTTGGTTTTTTTTATTTATCCGTTTATTTAAAGTTTAAATGCGTTAAATAATTTATGATTTAGTTTAAGTTAAGCTATTAATTTTTGTTAGAATTTCGAAGTAAAAGTGGTACTTTTATTTAATATTATTTTTATTGGAAGTTCGTAAACGTTAAGAATTTGTTTAAGAAAAATATATGCGAATTATTTTATATTAATGTTTTTATTGTAAGGTAGGAAATAAAAAAATTTTATAAATCGATTAACGATTACAAAGATACTGTCGTAATGTACTTTTGTAGCCGGGTTTTCCGATAAGGAAAGTTTAGTAATAAAATCAAATATAATTAAATTTTATGGTCGCTTAACGATTGGTAATAGTTATAGTTTTCCGTAAGGTTTATGTCGTCGTACTTTTGCTTTATCGCAGATATAATATTATCGTATTACTTTCTGTACCGTAGCCTTTATTTTTGGGAAGTAATATGTTCGTTATAACCGTTTTAAGGTTTTGTGGATCTTTGGGTATTTATATAACCGGTGTTCGTATATTTCCCGTATTAAATCTTTTTGTAGGTTTTCGGGTATTTGTATTTTATCTGTTTGGTATTTTGTCGGTTAACTGGCGTTGTATTATTAAATGCGTTAATGTAAGTTAGCCGGTATCGCTCGTATCGCCGCAATCCGTTATTATTTTAAATATCTTTCGGGGGTAATGTCGAAGATTATCTGTTATACCTTAACCTTGGGTTTTTTTAGGTCAGGTCGTTTGTTAAATACGTTTGCTTTGCCATTTTTTAATCCTTTGCGATAGATAATAACGTAGTTATATTTAAAAAGGCTTTCTGCATAACGTAATTATTTTCCGATAAGTTTTCGTGTCGTAGAGAAATGTATAATGTTTTTGTAATCCGTATATACCTTGATTTGGTGCATGTTGCTTTTAAGATAGTATTTAAATTTTTTAAAGGCGTTAACAATAATTAGGAATTCTTTATCGTAAATGGGGTAATTTAGTTTAGTTTTATGTAATTTGTAAAAGTAAAACGCGATAGGGTAAAGCTTTCCTTAATCGTCTTGATGTTTAATTATAACTTTTAAGGCATAATCCGAAGTATTGGTTTTTAGCTTAATTGGTTACTTTAGGTTATATATAATTAGTACTGGTTTACTGGTAAGGGCGTTTTTAATATGTTAGAAAGCTATATTTTCTTTTGGCGTTTATTTAAATGGTTTATTTTTTTTGGTAAGTTCCGTTAATGGTATAGTTATTTTGCTAAAATTGCGTATAAATCGTCGGTAATAATTGGCGAATTTAAGGAACGATTGTATTTTCTTAACGTTAATAGGTTGTACTTAATCTTTAATTGCTGATAGCTTTTTAGGGTTTATACGGATTTGTCCTGGCGTAATAATGTGTTTTAGGAATTCGATTTTTTATTTATAAAAGTGGCTTTTTTTAGTGTTAACCAAAAGTTTGGCGTTTTGTAACGTTTGTAGGATTTAATAAACATGTTCCTTATGCTCTTTTTTTGTTTCCGAGTAAATGAGAATGTCGTTAAGGTAATAAATAACAAAAATATCCAAATACTTTCGCAGCATATAATTTATTATTCGCTGAAAAGTTGCTGGGGCGTTGGTTAATTTTATGGGGGTAATTAAATATTCGTACAAGCCGTATTTTGTTTTAAAGGCTGTTTTTTATTTATGTTTTTCCTTAATTCGTATTATGTTATAGTTATTTCGAAGGTCGATAGCTGTGAACTATTTTGCTCCGTATAAGCGATCCTTTATTTCGGTGATTAACGGTAATAATATTCTGTCCTTAATTATGATGTCGTTAAGTTATCGATAATCCATTACCAATCAAAGCTTCCCCTTTTTTTTCGGTACGAAAAACATAAGGTATCCGGCTGGTAACTTGGAACGTCGAATCCATTTTTTTTAAAGCTTATTTTCGAGATAGTTGCGGAATGCATATAATTCGGTATGGTTTAGGTTGTAAATTGGATAAAAGGTAATGCTTTTGCCATCTTTAAGGATTATTTCGTAGTCCTATTCGTTATGTTTTGGTAGCTTAGTGTCGAATTTTTTGTTAAATAACTTGTCGTATTTGTAATATTATGGAAATACCTTAGTTATTTTTTCCGGTAGCCTTTCGGGCGGTCGTTTTAAATCGTTATTTATCTGCCTAAATTTTGTTTTGAGGTTGGCGATGATGCGTCGTATTTTTCGGTTATGCCTTTTTTTTTTGATATGTCGTATATTTTTAGGTAGTAAGGTTTCTGTCGTGTCCTTATGCCTGCATTCGTTTACCTTATCGATTGAATATTAAGATTTTTTACTTTTTAGCTTATTTGTGGAAAATAGATCGTAATTTATTTTGCGAATTTTTTAATTGATGGCCGGGTTATACTGTTTTAACCATGGCAGCCTTAAAATTATATTATAATCTTCAACGCCGATAACGTCGAAACTAATAATTTATTTTTTTCCTTCGATAAAGGTTTTAAAGTAATTAATTTCGTAGCGGACCTATTTATCGTTATAGCCAAATAATTAACCTTCGGCGTTTTCGATTTTATAAGGATGTTTTTTGTTTTTTTATGGTAACTGTAATTCGTTAACTACTTCTGGGGTAATGTAATTGCCTTTTTATGTTTTGCAGTCCATAAATGCGGTATATCGTTTGTTTTTAATTCGTATTTCGACTGTAATTGGTTTTTTTCGTATTGCTTTTATTGCGTTTAAAACCTTTTTAAGGTATTGTTGTTTACTTTCGTTCTTTTTGCCAGCCTGGGGGCCCATTATAAGTGGCTTGGATTTTTTGGGTCGTTTTCGAATTGTTGAATTTTTTTTCCGAGTTTTTTGTTTTCGTTTTGGATTTACTTTAACTGCTTTTCCTGTAGACGTAGCGTCGCTGTTAAGTATTCCACTTAATCCTGAAACGCTTTTTTGGTAATATACTTTGGTTTTGGGGTTTTTTAGTTTTTATTTAAAAAAGAGCGAATTTTTTCTTATATTGCTGTTTGTTCTTTTGGGTTTTTTGTATAAGCTAATTGGATTCTTAAGTTAGTAATTATCTTTTGGTAGTATTTTTTTACCGTTCTTTGGATTAGCTTTTTTTATGTTTGGTAATTACATTAGTTATAATAGCATTGGGATTTTTTTGCTGGATAGTGCTTTCCCTTTAGCCAGCTTTTTGCCGTTGCTAGTTCGTCGATTTTTTCCATTATTGCCGTCTCGCAAATGTAACGGTACCACTTTTGGTTCTTTAGGTCGCTTTCAGTTCGGCTGTAGAAATTAAACCTTTATTGCTATATGCAAGTGATTTTCCGTACGATGTATTTTTTTTTATCCTTATGTATTTCGTATTGCGGGCGTTTGCAGTTAATTGTAAGGATTTTCTTATGTCGATTAGTTTCTCCGGGATATAATTCCTCCGTTTACGTTTGGTGTTTTCGTAACCAGGTGTAAACTTTAGCTTGGTTAGCGAGCTGTTGTCGTTTTTTTTATGTACGGGTTATTAGTATATTCTTTATCAGTTTCGTTTATCCGTTGTATTTTTTTATTTACTGGGTAACGGCGAGCTCGGTATTTCTGGTTTTTTTGGCCGTTGCTTGGGATAACTTCTTGGCTTTTTGCAGTTTTTGTCGTATTTCGATCGATAAAGGTTCGTCGTTATTTTTAATTCGAACTATGTTAATTGTTTTTTTGTTATTCGATTCCTTTTTGTATTAATTTTTAGGGATTAAAGCTTAGTGTACCTTTTTTTGATTCTTACATTTTCGTGCAATATATTCCGGTTTGCCGTAATTGTAATAGGTAAATGCTTTTTTATTTTTAGGTTGGATCGTTTCCAGTTTTATAGGTTTTAATTAAGTTCTATAAAAGGTATTAGTTTGTCGTAGTGCTAAAGTATTGGCGGGATATCGTGGTTTGTTGTCGTTACGTTTTTTGGAGTACCGAGTTTTTTAGGCGTATTGTCGATCGTCGATCTTGACTACTATCGCGATATAATCCACCAAATACTAAGGTCGATCTTTTTTGAACAGTTCCTTTTAAACTTCTTTTTTAAGGTTATCGAAGAACTTGGCCATTAATACCTTCTGGTCCTAATCCAGCTTCGAAGCTAACTGGATTAAGGTATTGCCATAGTTGGATACGGACCTTTTCTGGTATAAATTTTTGATTTGCATTTCTGCTTTTATCTTTTCGTTTACCACTTCGAATACCTTTTTAAATGTTCTTTCGAATTCCGTATAATCGCTGTAAACTTGCTATACCGCTTCCGTTTATTCCTCCGGTAAAGTAAAAATATACTTTCGCAGGATAAGTTCGAACTATTTAATCGCGTTACCGGTAAACCGTCCTATTGCGAAATTAACCCGAGCCGCGTTAGGCGTTAAAATAACAGGAAAGTAACGAAAATACGTTCGGTATTAGGTTAAAAATAATCGCAGTTGGGTTAAAATTCCGTCGAAAAGGTCGGGCTTAGGTAATTTAATAATTTATCCTGGTTTTTTTCCGGCGATAATGCCGTTTAACCGTTTCTTAAGTTAAACGTTTTCTTAATAAAATTATCGCATTTATTCGAACATATTGTTTATTCGTTTAACGATTTCCTCTTAACTAGGGAGCTGTATAATCTTTTTTTCCGCTGGCCCTTTTTTTTTGTCGGGGCCGGCGGTTTGGGACGCCTTAAGCACGCCATGTATTTGCTTATCGCCGGAATCTCCCTTCGGAACGGCAAAGGGTTATTGCTTAGGTTTAATACGTTAAAACATAATATCGGGGATATTGCTTAAAGTTTAACGGTATTACTAAACAAAAGCTTGCAACGTATAACGGTTATAAGTTTAACCAATTATTAAACCTAATCGTACGGTTTATGTTAGCAGTAATACCGTAAAAGTTTAAGCAATAAACGATAGTTACGTTTGGTAATAATAGATATAAATCTGGGTAACCAATTATTATTGCAAGTTAAAGCTATCTAAATTATGGAAATAACGATCGTATATATCTTCAGCCATCTTAAGCGGATAAAGATAAATTAAAACATCCATCTTAATCTACATTAAAGGATAAAGGTGGATTAAAACATCCATTTTAATCCACATCAAAGGATAAAAGTAGATTAAAACATCCATCCTAATCCATATTACGTAACCTTTTGACATAGGCGGGGTAACCGTATCCGGAGACCAATCTAGTCAGGTCATAACAAGTTTCGTTTGGTATCCGGATTTTCATTATTATTTTTTCGTTAGCGCTTTCTGCTG
The DNA here is from genome assembly GCA_004155945.1 of Monosporascus sp. mg162. Lineage (NCBI taxonomy): Eukaryota > Fungi > Ascomycota > Sordariomycetes > Xylariales > Monosporascus > Monosporascus sp. mg162. The sequence continues at coordinate 151,449 of QJNY01000142.1, forward strand.
GTTCTTGTATTGCGATTCCCTTTTTTAGCGTTTGTTAAAAAGTCCCATCGTCGAGCCGCTAAGTTTACTATGTTATTTCGTTTTTAAAGTAAGTGATTTATATATTTTACGATATCTTGTTTAAAAGTTGGAAATAACTTTACGTAATAAAATTTCGCCCGGTTTTTTTTTAACTTTTAAATAGTTTGCTGGCTTTTTAATGATGCAAGGTAATAATCGAATTTTCGGGGGTTTTGGCCCGGTTATTGACGAGCTTCCTTTAGGTTATTTGCTAGCTTGGCTTTTAGGTTTCCCGATAATCGAATGTATAATTTCGTCCAAACTTTAAACGTTTCCCAATTTTTTGTTAAACGTATGCGTTCCTTAATAATTCCGAACTTAATTCGTATGTTAAAAAATCGTTTGTAATTCTATTTTATTTTGTTTTATGTAAATAGGATTTTAACTTATCCTTTTAAAAACTTATGTAACGAATATTCGAAAATTGCTTTACATTTTTCGATCCAGGATTCCTATTTAGCGTAATAAAACCGGAGGGATAATTTATCGTATTTAAATTAGATATATTTTCCTAGATCCATATTTAATTCCGACTTCCAATCGTTTAACGTTTGTCCATGGTTCGAAATAAATATATCCCAGTTATTTTCTGAGCTAAATGAATCGCCCGAGTTATAAAATAAGGGGTTATCCCTTTGGCGAATAAGCCGTCGATTTTTCTTTAAGGCCTTTGATAGGCGGGCTATTTCCTTCGCTAGCGCGGCTAGTTTAAAGCGCTTACGTCGATGTTGTTTTATCTTTTTATTATAACGTTCTTTTTGTTTTTGCGTCCGATTGCTGGATGTTGTAGGGTTTTAATTGTTTAAAGGTATATGTTAAGCTTTTGAGTGAGGGCCCGTAGACGTATTAGCAGAGTTTCGTTAATGTTCCCGGCTGCTTTCGCCAGGGTTTGTGTAATGGCTTTCCGAAAAGCCTTTGGTAAAAGATTCGGCCATTATGTTGCTAAAAGGTATGATTGTAAAAGTATCAATAGGTATAATTGCTATGATCAGGGTAGAAAAGTCTGAATTGTTACGGTAGGGCTTAAGTCAGGTATAACCAGTCTATTCCTATGGGGTAGGGTCAAGACAGAACAAACTCTTGTCCCTCTATAAGGATAGTTAGGGGCCTAAGGCCCTTATATAGAATGAAAGCAGTAAGGAGTTTAAGTAAAGAGGGTGGGTTACGTAAGGTGTGCCAGCTCCAGGCTGCTAGGCCTGCTGTGACATAAAATTTTTTCGGACGGTTTTATATTTTCGGTTTAGGTAAGTATAAATCGCAAAGTTTTAATTATAGGTTTGTTTGCTTTCGGTCGTTATTTCGAAGGTATTTATTAGATAGCTCGTATAATCGATTTCTTCGACTTATAAGGTTTCTTCGGAAGAAACATTAACTGCCCGCGTCGTCTAGCAAACTCGTCTTTTTGGATAGGAGTTAATAACGAGTGCTATAAGTTTAACAGGCCATAAAACGTTCTAATCAGGATTAATATAATCCTACAGGTTATATCCCTTAACTTTAGTTTTGAATTCGTCCTTAAATTTGTCCCAGTCCTTAGAACCGGTATAGATAACTGCGGACGTCGACGGTACGGTCGCCATTATGGCTAATAAAGTATATAAATGATTACTACTGATATACAGCCTATATCGTTTCAGCAACAGCTAATCAATTGATAGATAACACGAATTAAACGAATAAGACTCTTAATTGTTAGATATAGGGGACATCAGATGTGTTATCTTAATTGGCTAGTTGCGTACATTCTAGCAACGCGTACTGATCTTTGAAGTAGTCTAGCCACGGAGCATATATCTTCCGATCAGAGGGAGCCTTTCCGTATATGGGTAGGGTGCAGCACAGGGATCACTGGAACAAAACCCAAATTTTTAATAGGGCTACCCCACTGTATGTATATTGTAGCTGCTAAATGCAATTAGGCCGTAAGCTTGGCATGCATGTATACAAATTTCACTAGCGTATATGTAACCAAACTTTCATCCCCATACAACTTCAAGCAGGTAAGTTCATCAATATCTTTGCGTATATACGTTATATCATCAAAATAATTGGATATTTATTTTCGTCTTATTAAACCGGTTAAAATGCATATCTAACCATATATTTTTATTATATATCCGACGAAACAAAATATACCGGCTCGTACAGGCTTGTACAGGGTTATACAGGGCTAATCAAAGGCGTTACAAAGTATAACACCACCAAAATAAGCTAAACCTGCCTACCTAAGGCGCGTACGGATACGAACAGAGGTAAACAAACGTCTACAGGCTCCTATAAGCTCGTACAAGTCCGATTAAGATGGCGAAGAACCTATCGTACTGGAAATTCAAAAAAACACCTATTACCGAATTAAACACGTTTAATAAACCCTACGTTAACGAAGATAACCTTAAGGAAACCAAAAAGGCACTTAATACGCTACGCTTCGCCAAAGAGGTACAGATACGAAACTGGCTCGAGGACAGTAAGGTAAGTACAGAGTTATACAGAGCGGTACAAGGCCATATAGAGGCTAACGAGGCCATACAGGACCTGGAGGCCCTGATTAACCCTTTAACTTACTGCAACAACATTGGCAATCTGGTTACAGCCTCGATTAAGCTTGAACGTACCCAGCAGAAACATGCCGTAGCTGCACATATAGCGTTCGTAAGCGTTAACAACCGTATTTGCAAAAACTGCAAAAGTAAAACTTATACAAACTTATACAGGATTGTACGAACCCGAACTAACCAGTACAGACCCGCGCAACGAAGGACCATTCAAAACCTGCCGTTTATTCGGTGCAGAAGTTTTTAAAGATGCCTGCTAATACTGCCAGTACTTCTCGCAAGCCCATAACTGCGAGTTCCATATCAGTAAAAAGGGTTCCGCCTTCGCTAAGCTTGGTAAGTACATAATTAACCCCGTACAAGCTTGTACGGACTTGTACTAACCAATACAGGTAAAAACGAGGACGAGGGCGATAATACATAGCCGACCATCACCCAGGAAATGCTTAAGAAGGCTACTACGCGCCAGCTTAAGCAAACAATTAACTGGTACAAGGCTGAACTTAATAACAAAAAGGGTCTGGCGTCCTTTCCGCCTTTTGCAAAGAAGCGCCGCCGAGTATAAGAGCTAAAAGGGCTTGGACGGGGTTGTACAGGCTTCTACGGGGTCGTACAGGATCATACAGGGTCATACAAGGTTTAAATAGGCGTTATAAGGATTGATACCCCAAGGAATCATATTTTCAGGGCTGGAATGGCGGTATTAAAGGTTATACAGTCCGCAAAAGCCCAGATAAAAACAGATAAACCATATACAAGGTAATACAGCTTCGTACAAACAAATATAAACCCGTACAACCCCGTAAAGATTTTTATAATATTTATTTATAATAAATTTTTTTTTTTTAATTTTCCAATATAAAAATAGTATTAATATAACATATTATATTAATTTTTAACTTAAATAAATATAACTTACGGTTTAAAAACGTTATATTATAATTTTTTTTTGTTAATTAATTTTTTACAATTATGTTTAATAGTTATTAATAATATTTATTTAATATTACTTTTTAATTAATTATAAAAATTTATTTATTTTATATAATAAAAAAATTTTTTTATTAAAACTTTTTATTTTAATTATTTAATTACGTAAAATCGAATTGTTGCAAAATTAATACGGATATATCTTATAATACGTTTTATAACGAATTTTATAACGAATTTATAACGAATTTTTTTTTAATATTTAATATAACGTTATATATAAATACTTTAAATATATAAATACCTTAAATAAATTTTGATATTTTGTAATAACAAATTTAAATAATTTAATAATAATATATCGTATTAATTTAAATTAATCGAATTTTTTTTAATTAAATATATTTATAACTTTTTTATAAGTACGCGTATTATATTCGGGTTTACCATAAACGTTATATTTCCGTTTTTTAGTTTTAATTTTTTTACGACGATTTTTTTTTAATTATTATTAATTATATTTTTTTATTACTTTTTTTTTTTTTAAGTTAAAAAAACTTATCTTTTTTATATAATAAATATTTTTTTTTCTTAAAAACGTTTATTTTTAATTTTATAACGTTTATTTAAAATATAATTCGTTTCGCGTAATTAAACGTTTTTTTTCCGAAAAAAAATAATTTTATATAATAATAATATATAACTTTTTATTATAAATTTAACCGATTAAAATATTTTTATTAACGAATTACCTTAATAATTTTTAATTTTTTTTTATAAATATCGTTTTTATTTTGTTATTTTACGGATATTTTTAAGGATTTTCGCAAAAAGTAAAATAAAACCGGCGGAAGTTAATAAAGAAACAATCGGCATAAGTATAATTAAAAAAACTTTTAATTCGGAAAAAACGTTATTAAAATCGAATAAAATAAAACTAACTTTCGTAAATCCAAATTTAATATTATTAAATGTTATAATAATTTAAAACGTATCGTAAAAGCCGGCGAAAAAATCTTTTTTGGCAATATAAGTATAATAACGTCGTATTAAGTTTTCGATATATTACAAATAAACGTATTTTAAAATAAAAAAACAAAATATATTAAAAAATTAAAATTAATACGAAAAATACGCGGGTATATAAAACGTAATAATATTATTATTAACGTAATATTTTTCGAATTTTATCGAATAATAACTTTTATGGCCGTCGAAAATAAGGAAACGTTTCGAACTTTTTATATGCGTTCGAATATATTTATTAAAATACTGGATTTATTCGAAACTTAATTTATTTATTATTTAACCATTATTATTTAATACGATTTTTTAATCGGCTGTTAATAATAAATTATCGTAATATTAAAATTTACAATAATTTTTTCTTATTATAATAATAAATAACGGTATAATTTAATTTTAAAAATTAATAATTTAAATAATTATAACTTATTTTTTATTTTTTTATTACGTTTATTTAAGTTTTTTACGTTTTTCGGTACTAATAATTACTATATTTATTATTATAAAAAACCTTATTAAAAATTTAGTTTCGTCGAAGTTATAAATATTTTTTTTTATAATACCGTATTTTGCAATTATAATCCGAATAAATTCGAATTATTTGCGAAATATTTTTAAATTTTTATATTAAACCCGTTAATAATCGATTTTTTAATTTAAACGTATTTAAAGTTTTTTTTACCGTTTAATAAAGTTCGACGCCTAATTAATTTTAATACGTTTTATAACGCGTTAAATAAATAATATATTAATTATATCTTTAACGTATTAAAGCCGGATAAAAAACGTTTACGTATTTAAATTAAGAATTCGGTCGATAATAAATATTTTTTCGGTCGGCGTTAATTTTCGCAATTTAGGTATACGGTTACTTAAAAAAAATATACCAATATATCGTACTTATAAAATAAAATAAAAAATTTCATATATAAAATTAAATTTCGCATAATTAAATTTCGAATTACGTTTTTTAATTTAAACGGTTAAATTTATTTTAACATTTTTCGTAAACCGTTTTATATTATTATTATTAAAAAATAAATAATTAAAGTTAAATAATTAAAATATATAAAAAATTATCTAAAATATTTATATATTTAAAATATTTATATATAACGTTATTCCGTAATTAATTTTATAACGTATTTTTATATTTACCTTTTAATACGTTTTTTAATATATATATTTTTAATGTATTATATCCGAATAAAAAAACTTATATATTTAAATTAAAAATTTAAGCAATAATAAATTTTTTATTAATTAATTTTAATTCGTACGAAATAAAGATAATATTAACTTAAACGAATTAAAAGTTAATCGGTTATATATAAATTAATAAATAAAAATAATAATATAACGTTTATAATAAAATTTAATATAATAAATATATTTATACAAAAATTATAAATACGATAAAAATTTTTTTTACGATTAATTAAAATTTATTTAATATAATATAATAAAATAAAATAAATATAAAATTAACGTATATTAAAAAATATTACGCGTATTTATATATTACGCGTATTTATATAATACGTTATTTTATTATTATTATATTTAGTACGTAAAAATTAAAGCCGACCGATAAAAAAATTT
>QJNY01000143.1:0-107431 GCA_004155945.1 Monosporascus sp. mg162
TATGTTCCGTGGCTAGTCTCCATATAAACTGCAGTGAGCGATTCAGAGCACCTGCAACTAGTCATCCAAGACAACACAACTGATGTCCCCTATATCTGACAAAATCCCCCGATAACCCGGATATTTTCGATTTTGTTATTTGTACCCCGAATCGGATTAAAGCCGAAAAGCTATTACTTAAGGTTGCTTATGCTATACCCCCATACTATGCTTAATGCATAAACTTCTAAATATAGGAGCAAGCCCTGCAAAAATCTTAACTTCGAATTAAAAGCTTTTTTAAACGTTAAAGGTAAAAATTATTAAAGTGAAATACCAAATTGGCCAACAAAGGTAGTATATTTGCATAGACGACAAATATATCAAATATGCAGTTAAGAAAGCCCGCAAATAAAGACGCTTTTTAACGAACAGAATTACGAAGTTAAAAAACGGCAAAAGCTTTCGAAATTAAGGCATCGAAAAGCTTTACGAACCAAGACCTTATATAAGCCAAAAAAAGGATTACGAAGCCAAATCGAAATTTTTATTTAATATTAAGGCTAAACTTTTAAAGCTATAATTAACTTTGGAACAGAAAGCAACTTTATTCGCCAGCGGTAACCGAAAAATATTATATTTTTTAAAGGTATAAGCTAAAGTTTTATAAATTACGGATAATTAACGGAAATTTTTCCTAATACGATAACGGACGAGTCCTTAAAAAAATTAAAAAGCTTTTATATAAATCCAAAGGCATTAAAAGTATTTTACCCTGGATATCGCCGACATTTCAGGTTATAATATTATCTTAAGAATATTATAACTTAACTTTAACAATCCGTTAATTAACTAGAAAATTCGCCAGCTTTCTTAAAACCACGAATCAACTTTTGTTAAAAAAGAATCCAAAAAAATCTATTACATTATCCGAAAAGCCAAAATATCAAATTTTGCCAATATTATACGCCCAAAATATCAACGTTTCGAACGACTTTTCAAAGATAGAAAAAATTACGAATTACCTTTATACGGACAATAAAATTATCGCATACCTATTAAAAAAAAACATTACCCCAAGCTTTACAAAATTTACTACATAAATCCAAAAAAGGTAAAGGCCTTATAAAAAAGTATCCAGTTAAACCTAAAGAAAAATTACATTTAGCCATCCGAATCTCCCGCAAGATACCCTGTACTTATAGTACTTAAGATCAAAAACAGCAAGCAAAAAATCGACCAAAATAAAGATCCGGTTTATCAACGCGTGGTCGATTACCGACAGCTAAACGATATCACTATCAAAAACGGCTATCCCTTAACTTTAATAAATACCTTAAGGGAAAACGCAAACAAAGCTAAATAGTTTACCGCCTTAAATCTTCGAAACGGATATTACCGCATCAAAATAGCAAAAAAAAAAAATAAAAAAAAATAAAAAATTACCTTTCGAACGATATACGGGCATTACGAATACCGAATAATACCTTTAGAACTTATTAACGCCCCTGCCAATTTCCAACGCTTAATTATAACCATACTCAGGAAATTCCTAAATAAATATATCTTTGTCTACCTCGACGACATCCTCATTTATTCCGAAACGCTAAAAAAACATAAAAAGCATATTTTCCAGGTTTTTAAAGCTTTAAATAAAGCAAACATCCGGATTAACCCCGCCAAAAATATATAGCATACGCAAAAGCTAAATTATCTAGGATTTACTCTTATTCCCGGTCAAATCTAAATTCAGGATTTTAAATTAAAAGCAATTAAAAACTGGCCCATCTTTAACAAAGCAACCGTTACCGATATCCGGCAGATTTTAAGATTTACGGGTTACGTACTGTTACGATCCACTTAACTGTTCGTATTGGAGGGAGCTCCAATAGTGGGTAGGTCCTTGACAGGTTACGTGACTACGTGATCTGTTTGATTTAACAGATTATCCAGATTAAAGGACCTAGGTGATCTGGTAAAGCCAAGAGATTACAGGCATACTTATTCTTGTCAGAGGGATATATAATAGTTAGGACCCTTATGTAAATAGCACCTACTTAGTTTCGCTTTTTAGTTATCAATCTAAGCCTTTAGTTGGAGGTACCGTTCTCCGATTGAAGGAAAAGTCCGCAAACCTTTTTAACGAACAAATTACTGAATTATTCCTCGCATTATTGTTACCTGCAAATTAAGACCCCATCTCGGATACTGCTTATGCTTCCAGGTGGACGCATAATAGGTTCGTTACATTTTGATAGCTTTTTAATTAATAGCCGACGAATGATTTAAGGCCCAGTTGGGCATAAGCTTTCCTAAACGCAGTAAAGACGATATTACAAAACGACGTTTAGAAGATAGATAGCACATTCGATTACCGTTATTAATTAGTAAGGAATCAGTAACCAGATTAAACGATTTATTACTTATTAAAGAAATCTTTTCCTTAATCGACAACATGGCATTACCCTTTATCCGATTTTAAGGAGGACTTTTTTCCCATCCCCAGCAACAATCCTTTCCAGCAAAAGAAATTATTGAAGTTTAGGATCTAAAAGCTGAAGAAAGAGAGGAAAGATAATTAAAAGAACAAAAGGGCAAAAAGAAAAAGCTTACCGTCGACGAAAAACTGGATATCTTGGCAACGGAACTTTATGCATTACGATAAGAAAATGCCAGGCTTGCCCGATAGTTGCGAACTAAGGAAAGGTTTTCGACCTTGCCCCTATTCGGAGCAAACCAGACCCGCGAAGGTACAGTTCCCCCTTCTAGTTACTATGGAATGCCGGAAGTCAAAGGCTATAAGTTAACCCTTCCAAAACCTTATAATGGAACCACAGATATGGAAGGATTCCTGGTCCAGGCTAAACTTTACCTTAAATTTTATGAAAATTCTCTAACGGAAGATTACCAAAAGGTAATGGCCATTTTTCAGCTGTTTGCTGGAAAAGTTCTTTTGTGGTCTAAACTTATTATAAACGACTATCTTGTAAATTACCCTAATTAATCCTCCGACCTAATTAACTATGTTTTCGGCAACTATAAACACTTTAAGGAAAAGATGCGAGCTTTATTTAGAAACTCCGACAAAAAGCAACATGCGGTCGAATAGTTATATCTCCTTTAGCAAACAAAGTTAGCAGCCGAATATGCGACTAAATTTAATCGCCTTGCGTTAATTTTCAATCTTCCAGAAAGCGTACTATTTTATCCCTTTTATAACGGCCTAAAATCATAAGTCAAAGATAAGATGTACCGAGTACCCAAGATTGGCCCTTTCCAGGATTATATTAACAAAACCATCATCGCCGATCGACGTACCTTTAAGAGGTACTTGGAGAAAAAAAGATCGGACAAAAAAAGAAATAATTAAAGCTTAAGTAACAAGTTCCAAAGGGACAGAACTAAGGGCAAATCCCAAAAGGAAGCAAGCATTGCTTTAAAAAAACCCAAGAAAAATAAGTCGAATGTTGAATATTTTAACTGCAGCAAAAAAGGCCATTACAAAAGCGAATGTCGCTCCCCAGCAAAAAAGGACTTTAAGAAAGGAGGGATTCCCCAACCCCAGAAAAAGGTTAGGATAGCCGAACAAGAATTAAACAGCGATAGCAAAAAAGAGAGGGAAGTTAATTTTACTTCCTTCCAGCAAGAATTCACGATTGCAATTATATACTACGAATTGAATGGCGACCTAAAGTACGAGCGTTACCCGACTTATTAGAATCGAACGATTAAAGCCTGCAAATATTATCCCGGATAAGAACCTTCCAGGATAGCTATAAGGCTAGGATGTACTTGCCATTTGAATAAGCAGCGGTGCAAAATGCACGATGAATATGGCCAGTTACGCCCTAATACGGTGATATACGATTTAATAAAAGCCAGTAAGGCCCCCGAAAACAAAGAACCGGTTCGTTTAGGTACGCCAGATTCGAAACTAATCCATAACCATAACCTACTCCATTTCTTTGCATGTTACGACGACAACTGTTTAATCTACTTCCGCGTTAAGGAAGATAATAATTATTAGCCCGGATGGAATAAAGAGATACTTACCGAACTCGACGACGAATGCCGATACATTAAAACTCCCAGATGGCCGAAGTACTCCCGATCTTACTACCTTTACCTTGAATCAGCTTAAAGTCGAAAAGCTATCGCCCAGGGATATCTATGTTACGCCCTTATACTGTATATAATATACGAGATCTTGGATATGGGAGCCGACCCCTTAAAAATTTCACCTTCAAAACTAGAACCCCTTTAAATATCGGAAGTAAAAGTTTCAAGATTAGCTTGCCAGATTGGCAAAAGAAAATGGTTTACTTGCATAAACGATAAATATCCCAAATACGCAGTTAAGAAAATCCGAAAATGGAGACGTCTTTTAGCTAATAAAACTAACAAATCAAAAAACTACGCAGGCCTTCGAAATTAAGGCATCGAAAAGCCCTAACCCATAAAACCTTATATAAGGCAAAAATTAAATAACGCAATCAAATTAAAATTTCTTTCCAGTACGGTAACAAGATATTTAAGGCCATAATCGATTTAAAAGCAAAAGGAAACTTTATTTTATTATCAGTTACAGAAAAGTATCGGATCCCTTGGAGGTATAAGCTGAAGTTATACAAATTACTTACAGTCGACGGAAGCTTATCCAAGTATGAAAATGGACGAGTTTTTAAGGAAACGGAAAAACTTCCAGTATAAATTCAGGGATATTTAGAAAAAGTTATTCTGGACATCGCCGACATTTCAGGATACGATATTATCCTTGGAATGCCGTAGCTTTGTTCCAGTAACCCCCGTATTAATTGGAAGATTCAGAAACTTTCTTAGGACCAACTAAAAAATCCCCCAGAAAAGGAGTTCCGAGAAATCTGTTACTTAATCCGAGAAGCCAGAATAATGGACCCAACTGTTAAGGTATCCCCTAAATATCTAAGGTTTAAAAGATTGTTCAAAAAACGAATACGGGAAAAACTACCTGATCATAATTAATGGGATTACAGAATTCCTATCAAGGAAGGATACCATCCAAAATTCCACCAGATTTACCACATAAATCCAGAAAAGGCCAAGGCCTTATGGAAAAGTTTACAACGAAACCTTAAGCGCGGATACATTTAAAAATTTGAATCTCCCGTAGGATACCCCGTTATAATGATACTAAAAATGAAAAATGGGAAGATCCGAATTAATAAGGATAAAGACCCCATATACCGAAAAGTTTACGACTACCGACAGTTGAACGATATTACTGTCAAAAATGGATACCTTTTTACTTTTATAGATACCATGAAAAAAAATATCAGCAAAGCCAAATAGTTTACGGCGTTAAACCTACCGGACGGTTATTACTTGGTCCGAATAACCAAGGGCGAAAAATAAAAAATTGCCTTTAAAACAATTTATGGACTTTACGAATATAAGGTAATACCCCAGGGACTTACTAATGCCCTTGCCAGTTTCCAACATATGTTAATAACGATTTTACGAAAGTTCCTCGACAAGTTCGTATTCGTTTACTTAAATAACATCTTTATTTATTCTAAGACCTTAAAGGAATACAAGAAATATGTCGCCTAAATATTAAAGGTACTCGAAAAAGCAAACCTGTTGGTTAATGCCGAAAAAAGCGTATGGTACACCCAGAAGCTAAACTTTTTAAGCTTTATTATTACCCCAGGACAGATTCAAATTTAGGACTTTAAAATAAAGGTAATTAAAAATTGGCCGATTCCCGATAAAGCAACCGTTACTAACGTCCGTCAATTTTTGGGATTTACGGACTACGTACGTAGCTTAATTAAAGATTTCGGAAAAATCGCCAAACCCCTGACGAACTTTACCACTAAAGAGTACACTGGAAAAGAATTTGAATTCCCAAGAAAAGCTAAGGAAGCAATGTAAATATTTAAAGACCAAATTACTAATACCCCTATCATGAAATTGCCTAACCATAACAAAAAGAAACGACTAAAAACTAACGCATTAAATAAAGCCTTAAAAGCAATCCTAGAACAACAAAAGGACGATGGAAAGTAATACCCAGTTGCTTATTATTCCAAAGTTTTAAAAGACGCAGAATTACGATACCTTATTTACGACAAAGAGTTATTGGCAATTATTATGGCATTTAAGGAATAAGAACCTTACCTTAATAGAACCAAGGAACCTTTTAACATTTACTTTAACCACAAAAACCTTACTTACTTTATAACGATTTAGGATCTTAACAAACGATATGAAAATTGGATGATTTTCCTGTCCAAATTCAATTTTAAGATCTATTATATTAAGGGTAAGGAAAATATCCAGGCGGATATCCTAAGCCGAAAAGGAGATTACGATATCAAGGTTCCTAAGCGGCGTATGCAGATATTACAACTTACAGAGGAAAGCACCTTACAGTTATGTAAAATACTGAAAAAACTTACCCCCGAACTTTTAGCTTAATTTAAAAATTCCTACGATTTAAACGAACTGAAAAAAGTTAAATAGTTAAAAGGACGATCTAAGGATTAACTGCTGTACCATGGAAAAATCTACGTCCTACGAGAATAACAAAAACAGTTTGTTAAAGAATTTTACGAAAACCCATTACATAAATATCAAGGGATCTTCAAAACAACTAAGCAACTCCAGGAGAAATACGATTTCCCAGAACTCAGAAAAACCGTCGAACAAGTGGTTAAAGACTGCAACGTTTACAATAAGGCCAAAACGGCTCGCCACAAACCATACGGACTGCTGCAACCTACCGAAATTCCAGACAAAGCATGGAACACCATAGCTTAAAACTTTATTACCGGCTTACCCCTGTCCAAAAACCCCGTCACCGGAATCCAGTACGACGGAGTATGGGTAATCGTCGACAGACTTACCAAATATGGGTATTTCCTACCCTTTAAAGGAAACGCGACAGCAGAACAATTAGCTTACGCATTCGTAAGACATTATCTCGATAAACATGGAATCCTAAAAAGGATCATTTTAAATAAAGACAAGCTGTTTACTTCCAAATTTGGCACCAGCTTTTTCAAATAAATTAGCGCCAAACTTAAATTTTCTACAGCATATTACCTTTAAACCGATAAATAAATAGAACGACTAAATTAAACATTGGAACAGTATTTAAGGAGTTATGTTAATTACCAGCAAAATAACTAGGTAAAGCTACTTTTATTAATATAAATAGCCTACAACATATCTGTCAACGAAGATATGGGCATTTTACCCCACACAGCCGTATACGGACGAAACGTAGAAACCCAACGACCAAAGCAACCATTTAGTAAAACTCCGAAAATCACCTTAGTGGCTCCCAAAGCAAAAACGATAGTATCTAAGATCAAAACCATCCAAACTCGCCTCAGAACTAAGCTGCAGTTTCTCCAACAACGAATGGCTTAATACTATAACAGGAAAAGAATTAAGGGACCAATTCTATCAAAAGGAGATAAGGTTTACCTGCTACGCCAAAAACAAAACGCAACTTCGAACATCTTACAAATTAAAACCAAAAAACCCAATAACAAATTTAATTTCAAGAAACTCGGTCCGTTTAAAATTAACAAGGTTATTTCTAAAACCAACTATCGACTGTCGCTACCCAAGATAATAAAGATATACCCTATTTTCTACATTTCCTTACTAAAACCAGTACCCAGTAACGCCCCGCTGGAGACAAACTTGGAAATCGAGGAAAACACCGACGAATACGAAATCGAAAGAATACTGGACTTAAAAATAGTTAATAACAAAATCCAGTACCTAGTTAAATAGAAAGATTACTTACCTGAAGACAACACTTAAAAGCCCCTTAAGCACCTAACGAATACGAAGGACCTGGTTAAAACGTTTCACCGCCAAAATCCTGACCAACCGTTTCTAACGCGGCCAAGGTCGCAGGCGATAACGGTCCAACCCCCAAATTTAAGCCCTCGGCGCTTCAGTCGAAGGAAGCAAACGCTTCCATGTTGGCGTTGATTTCCGAAGTAAGCCGCGCTTGCTTTTCTTCTATGCGCTGCTGCTTTTTTTCCATCCTTTCCTTTTTTTTTAACTGGTCCAGTTTGTAACTTTCTTTTAATATTTCAAGCGCCTTTTTCCTTAAAATATCTTCTTGACGGCGCAACCGTTACAGCTTATTTATCCTTTTCGATATCTCTTTTTGAAATTTCCGTTGTAACTCTACGAGTTTGTCCTCGGCAGTACGACGCTCCTCCTGAAAACGATTACGTTCCGACCCGATATTTTCCAAGGAAAACATAGCAACAGCGTTTCCGTTACAATAACGCTGGCGACGAGTGCAGTGGTAGTAGTTCAACGAACCCTTTATTATAAAACACTGTTTTTTTCTAAATAGCAAGCAATTGGAATAGGGCAAAACCTTAAAACCGTAGGTACGGATAAAGTCCAAACGGCTATTGCGGGATTAACGCTGGTTCGTACGTACTTTACGTACTTATTTTTCTACACGACCCGCCATAATAAGCTGGCAGTTAAGAAAAACAGTTTCAATTGGAAATAGGAAGATACTTACATTTCTATCTTTGGGACAAAAATCCTAAAAAAAGGAAAATAATATTACGATTTACTTAACTGTTCGTATTAAAAAAAGCTCCAATAGTAGATAGGTCCTTAATAAATTACGTAATTACGTAATCTGTCTGATTTAACAAATTATCCAAATCAAAGGACCTAAGTAATCTGGTAAAGCCAAAAAATTACAGGCACACTTATTTTTGTCAGAGGGATATATAATAATTAGGACCCTTATATAAATAGCACCTACTTAATTTCGCTCTTTAGTTATTAATCTAAGCCTTCAATTGGAGGCACCGTTCTCCGATTAAGGGAAGAGTCCGCAAACCTCTTTAACGAACAGACCACTAAATCATTCCTCGCACTATTGTTACCTGCAAATCAAGACCCCATCTCGGATACTGCTCATGCCTCCAGGTGGACGCATGACAGGTTCGTTACACGTACGTAACTTAATTAAGGGATATAAAAATATTGTTAAACTATTAACGAAACTTACTATTAAAGAATATATTAAAAAAGAATTCGAACTTCCAGAAAAAACTAAGGAAACTTTTTAATTACTTAAAAACAAAATTACCCGAACGCTAATAATAAAATTACCCAACGCCGACAGAAAGAAACGCCTAAAAACAAACGCTTTAAATTATACCTTAAACGTAATTCTGGAGCAACAAAAAAATAATAAGAAATGGTACCCAATAGCCTATTATTTTAAGGCCCTTTAAAACGCAGAATTCCGATACAAGATCTACGACAAAAAGCTGTTAACGATTATTAACGCTTTTAAAAAATGGAAACCTTTTTTTAGCGGAACCAAAAAGCCTTTCGATATTTACTTAAATTACAAAAACCTTACCCGGTTTATAACGACTTAAAAACTAAATAAACGTTACGAAACTTGGATAATTTTCTTATCGAAATATAATTTCCAAATCCACCATATTAAAAGGAAAAAAAATATCTAAATAAATATCTTAAGTCGCAAAAAAAATTACGACTTTAAAGTTCCGAAACGTCGAATGCAAATACTATAACAAATTAAAAACGGTACTCTACGATTATATAAAATACTAAAGTAACCTACCCCAAAACTTTTAACGGAATTCCGAAATTCCTATAATAAAAAAAAGCAAAAAAAGGTATAATAGTTAAATGGATAACTTAAAAACCAGCTATTATACCATAGCAAAATCTACATCCCTCGAAACTAATAAAAGTAATTCGTTAAAAAGTTCTACGAAAATCCGTTATACGGATGTTAAGGTATTTTCAAAATTACCAAACAATTACAGGAAAAATATAACTTTCCAGAACTTCGACGAACTGTCAAACAGGTAATTAAAGATTGCAATATTTGCAACAAAACAAAAATAACCCGATATAAGCCCTATGGACTTTTATAATTTACAGATATTCCAAAAAAAGCTTAAAACATTATTGCTTAGGATTTTATTACCGGTTTACCCTTATTAAAAAACCCCGTTATTAGAATTTAATATAATAAAATATAAGTAATTATTAACAAATTTACCAAATATAAATACTTCCTACTTTTCAAAAAAACGCAACGGCAAAACAACTGGCTTACGCCTTTATCCGATATTATTTCGACAAATATAAGATATTAAAAAAAATTATTTGAAACAAAAACAAACTTTTTATATCAAAATTTAATACTAACTTTTTTAAATAAATAAGCGCCAAGGTTAAATTCTCGACAGCATACTACACACAAATAAATAAACAAACAAAACGTTTAAATTAAACGTTAAAACAATATTTAAAAAATTATATTAACCACCAGCAAAATAATTGAATTAAACTTTTTCCACTGGCCTAAATGGCCTATAATACCTTTATTAACGAAAATATAAATATTTCTCCCTATACAGCGGTATATAGTTACCAAGCAGAAACTTAACGGCCAAAATAACTACTAAACAAAACTCCAAAATTAACCGCGAAAACTTTTCGAGCAAAAACGGTAATAACGGAAATCCAAACAATACAAATCCGCCTACAGAATAAATTACGATTCCTCCAACAAAAAATAATCCAGTATTATAATAGGAAAAAAATTAAGGGACCAATTCTGTCGAAAGGAAACAAAATCTATTTGCTACGCCAAAAACAAAGCGCAATTTCGAATATTTCTTAAATCAAAACAAAAAAACCTAATAACAAGCTCGATTTCAAAAAACTTAATCCGTTCAAAATCGATAAAGTTATTTCCAAAACTAACTACCGACTATCACTACCCAAAACCATAAAAATACACCCTGTTTTCCATATCTCTTTGCTTAAACCAATACCCAAAAACGCCCCGCTGGAAACCAACCTAAAAATCGAAAAAAATAACGATAAATACGAAATTAAACGAATGCTGGACTTTAGGATAATTAAAAACAAGGTCCAGTATTTAATCAAATAAAAGGAATACTTATACGAAAAAAATACTTAAAAACCCCTCAAACACCTAACGAACGTAAAAAACCTGGTTAAAACGTTTCACCGCCAAAATCCTAACCGACCGTCTCTAACGCGGCCAACGTTGCAAGGGATAACGGCCCAGCACTCAAATCCAGCCCTAAAACGTTTCAATCGAAAAAAATAAACGCCTTTGCCATAGCATCCATTTCAAAAATAAACTAAGCTTGCTTTGCTTTTATACGGCGTTATTTTTTTTTCTAATCTTTTTTATTTTTCTAGTTAATTTAATTCATATCCTTCTTTCAAAATCGCAATAACCTTTTTCTTTAATACGTTTTGTTAAAAGCGTAAACGTTTTAATCGCCCAATAAACTCCTACAATTTTTCTTTTTGCCGACGAAATATTTCCTCTTAACGTTGGCGCAATTCATCCAATTCTTTTTCAATTACTTCCTAATACGCTAAAAATCCATTTTCGATTTTACGCTGCTTTTACTACAACCGATCACGTTTTTCATCAATTCTCGACAAAGAATTTATAATTAATACGTTACAAGATAAACGTTAACGACGAGTACAGTTATTACAATTCGGAATGCCGACTGTATAAAAACAATTAAAATTACCAAAGCGAACGTAATTCGAATAAAGAAATACTTTAACGCTAAAACTCCTAATCAAATTAGCTCGATTATCTCGGGATTCCCGTTAATTAGAACGAGGTTTCCCTTTTTGCTTATTTATTCGACCTATCATAATAAATCCAGTTAGCTGAAAAGAAATAACAAAAAGCGGTTTCGAACAAAAGGATATTTACTTTTTTTATCTTTGGGACAAAGATTCTTAAAAAAGGGAAATAATGTTACGAACTAAAAGTTCTCTAAAATGAAAATGCTCCTCTAGGACTAGCGCGGACGAGCTCCGGGTAAACTACGGAGCTAGCCAAGACCTTAGTAATCTAATATAATCTAGTTAATCTAAGACGAATAGGGTAAATTACGGTAAATCACATAAATCAAAAGTATACTTGCCAAAAGATAGGAAGATATATAACGAACGGTTTTCCTATGTAAATAGCACCCAGATAAATTCGTTCTTTAACTATTAATCTAAGTCTTCAATCAAAGGTATCGTTCTTCGATTAAAGGAAAAGTCCGCAAATCTCTTTAGCGAACAGACTTCTAAATCATTCTTCGCCCTATTGTTACCTGCAAATCAAGAACCCCTTTCGGATACTGCTTATACCTCCAGGTGGTCGTATGACAGGTTCGTTATAGCAGTGTTGGAAGGTTTAAGGTATATACCTTAAACTTTCGAGGATTTAACCTTTTAAAACGAAACGTTTATCTTTAACCCATAGTTTTACCGATTCCTTGCTGATATAAACGTAATTAACTTATACGCTAACGTTAAATGTACGGTCGATAACCTTACGGAAACTTTGCGCCGTTGGTTTGTTCGCTTTACATTAGGCGCTATGCTTGGCGGGTAAGGCCGTATTTTACGGAAGAAATAAATAAATACGGTATATAATTTGGTTTTCGGAAAGCTTAATATCTTTTTCGTTATTAAAATAAGCTTTAGAAAGTTTTTAATTATCTAGGTCTTTTTTTTAATAACTAACCTAATCATTATTCAGGTCGTATCTTTAGTTAAGCTAGCCGAAAAATAACGAGCTTTTGTATTAGCAATATTATGTTTTGCTTTTGTTTTGATATCCGCGGAAACGAAAAAGTTCGATTTAGAAATGTTCGAACATATAATTACCGAACAGTATAACTATATTATCCTTAATCCTAAATAGTTATTAAGTAATTAATTCCAAACTGTTATATTAAATCCTGTTTTCGAACGACGATATAGCTTAGTTGTTATTAATAAAATATATCTGTTATCGGAATGGAAAAATTTCCGGCCTGAATATGTTAATATCTGCAACCTACGTTTTATTTTCCTTGTTTACGTATATTAGTTTGCCTATACGGTAACCGCCAGCAGTAATACAAAGAAGAAGATTGCGAAATTTAAGAGCTTTAGTAAAGCCGAAAGTTTAATTAGATATAGCTATAAGGCAAAGGTCCGGCGTTTTAGTATTAATCGCCCCGAAATCGATATTGTTATTTTTTATATATCTAAAGGTTAACATTCGAATTAGGCATATTTGGATTTCCTGTTAATTAATGTACTAAAGTTATTAATTAATATTCCTTAAGTCCAACTTAATAAATTACGTATTATTATTAAAATTATTATTTATGTTAATAACCGAAAGAAAACTATAAATATCCGAAATTACCTATGTAAAATTATAGTAAACCGGGGGTATTTGTTAAAGATTATAAAAAAAGTTATTAAGTTTTATAACTCCGAAATGCTTACGGAAATTAGGCTTACGTAGACGATAAATTAAAAAAGTTTAATAGTTTTATTCATATCGTGGTATTTACCGTCGCTTTTAAATTAGGTATGGATATTTCGGATATTAATCGAATAATATAATAGGAAATATCCAAAAGCTTTTCGATAAAGGATTTATAGCAGCGATTTGGTCGAACAGTTCGTAATTATAAACAATTAAATATATTTAACTATAGATAAATAATATTGTTTGTACTTTATTAAGCATTCGATAAATATAAAATTAAGTTGTTTATTGTAAAACTGGCTAAAATAATGAAGAAAACTTAAGCCCGGTAAACTAAGGACCGTATTGCGTATTAAAACATAAAGGTCGCAGCGGAAATTAACGTCGAGGATTCGGATGGGAAAAAAAAACACGATAGGTTATTTATCGCAAATAATCTCGATTAGGACGAGACAGTCGTCGAATCTCAATCTTATCTTTCGGCTGGTTAAAATATTATTTGCGTTACCCGTAAACTTCCTAAATAGAGTTATTTTAATTTGCGGAAAAGGACGAAGATAGGGTTTTACAGGCGTACATTATTTAACGACGAGTGCGTACGTAAAGCAATTTTTATATATATATATATATTTTAAAAAAAAAGCTGTTATGTTAAAAAAAGACCGTAATAACCTTATACCGGCTGGACTGTATTATAATTTATGTACGTTTGATTTTATGTATATACCAAAACCTTTAAATCCGAAAAAAATCTGCATAAAAATAACTAAAAGCCGGTTCATTAAAGGCTATTACTTAAGAAATAATCGAATCCTGGTATAAACGACGGATAAACGAATTATTTTTTACGTAATCGTTTCTGCTCGGCGGTAAAGGAATAAAATGGACGTTTATTTCTACTAAACTTAAACAGTCCTTACTTAATACGTTCTCAAATAAACCAAACGAAATTAAAGGTCCTTATCTAATCGTAGGCACCGTCGAATTAGTTAAAGCGGTTTCCAGATTCGATAAATAGTAATATTAAAACGTTTTAAAAAATCGCCTTTCTTGCGCTATATTTAATCTACGAAAAAACCGTACTTTTTATTTTATAAAAGGTACGAAAAACTTTTTGCAAACGGTAAAATTCGCTTAATCTAAAGCAACGACGCCATATTTTTATGCTTCGGACCGATTTATATAAGTTACGGACAATTACCGCATTATAAGTTCGACAGATATCGGAAAAAATCGCAAAGCCGCCGCAAGCCGTATATAATCTTAATTAAGATATACTACATATAGCCGCTCGGTTCGAACTGGTAATTAAGGACTTAACTGCAATCCTAGCAATTTAAATACCAATCCGGCATATAATTTATATGCCTTTATAATTCGGAATCGCAACTCCGGTAATCGTAACGCTTATACCCGTAGGTATAACTCGTAATATATTAAATAATTTTAATTAAAAACCTGCAACGTTTCCGTTATTTATAACGTCGACCTAAAGCTTACCGTTCCTTAATATATTTAATTTACCAGCCTTACTTTCGTTACCATACCTATATTCGCTTAGTTTATTTACTTTTATATCGTTACCGGAATCGCCGGCCTTACCAAACGGTAACGATATATAGCCCGACGTTACGAATAATATATCGGAAAATGAAACCAAGGTAACAATCGTTATCGAGGTCGGAAAATCGCGCGCTAAAAACAAACGGGACTTATCCGACGATGGTAATAATTGCGATATTAAGTCGAAAATCAAGAAACGAAATCCGGCCGGTTTTAATTAAGGCGGATAACAAAAAACGCGTTCGGCTTTAAAGCGGGGTCGCGGTCGTAAAGTACGATAAATATAAATATTTACGTAATATCGGTTAAGGTTAATAATTTAAGAAAATATTAAAATATTAAATTATTTCCAGCTTTTTAAGATAAGTTTTGGCTAAATTTTGCGACGTTATATATTTGCCTAAATTGCTAATAAGTAAAGCGTACTAAAAGTCGACGTAGATATTATAACTTTTTACGGTTTTTAATAATATGTTTTCGAATTCGTTAAAATACGGGACGTTATAAATGTATTTCGCTAACTTACCCAAGTTTTTACGAGATATTAACGTTGTTTAAAAATCCGAAATAATATCCTTTTTATATTAAAATAATTTAATTACGTAAAAATAAAATTAAATAATACGAACGAAATTATTAATACAGGTCCTATTTATTATATTTGTTTATTTTATTAATTTTAGATTCGGTAAGTATTATATAGGTATTAATTTTTCCTAATCCGGATTAGCTATACGTGATTACGGATATGCAGTAAACTTTTTAAATTAAAGAAATTAACGAATTTTATATAAAAGATCGAATATACGGGCAAATAAATAACGTAAATAATTTTCGTTAATATTATAAAGGCCATCTTTTCGCTATAAGTATAATTAATCCGGCGTTCGTTTTTCTTTAAATATTAATTCGAAATGTTCAAATTTCCGGCCTTATAGTAAATTCGGAGCTTTTATGCTTTATAATCTTATCTTTTTAAGGCCGAAAGTAATATCCTTTAAAGCCGGTTTTTGGCTAGCCTTTTTTAAGGCCAGTTATATACGTTATCGCCTTTATATTAAGGATTTCCATAATTATAATATTTTTGCGGTAAATAGTTTAAGGTTTTAATTAATACCTGCAGGTCCTTATTATCTATTTCGTCGCTATTTCGATAAGGATTTTGATAATTATAAGTTGTTTCCGTTAGATGCTTTTTCTGGATTTTCGGATATATCTTTTAACGTTAGATATCCGAAAATAAGACTTGCCCGCAATTCCAATTACGGCTTTTAAAACTTCTTTTTCCGATCCGTTTAGCGTATAAAGGTATAAAGTTCTTATTACTTAATGCTGCGTTTTTTCTTTTTCGGCTTAGCTCGGATTCCGAATAAAATTCGAAATTTTATATCGAAATCTTATATAAATGCGAACATATCCGGATACGGTAAATAGCTATCAAAATCTTCGCTATTAATACCTAATATACCTCGATACTTAAGTATTTAATTATTGTATATAATTATTTAATCGCTAGCTAACTGCTTATAATTACAAATTTTTCTTTTATTTAATATTATAAAAATAACGTTTATATAATATATATTATACGATATATTACGGTTTTGTTTTCCTAATCGGAATTATAAAACTGCTATATTCCTAATACTATCCATATTATGTAAGTCGTTGTTGATTAGGAATAGCCGAAAACGTTAAACAGCCCGATTTATACGGATTTTTAGAAAATAGGCGCTAATTAAATTTATAATATAAAAAATATTTACTTCGCGGTTTTAAAAGCTTAGTATCAAGTAATTCGTATTTATTTGTTCATTAACTTTACCGAAATACTTTAGTATAATAAAGAAAACGAATAAAGCTATATACTATTTTGCAATTTCGTCCGGGTTTAATAAAAACGGGAATTGTATAACATTATTATATATAAATACGTTTACTGTAATCGTTTTATAAGTTATATATATATATAATTGAAGTTCTTAAATATTTATTAAAGTATTATTCCGATATTATCGTCGGTAAAATATGCGTTAAAGTATATATAACGTTAAATAAACCATGGTTTTTTGCATATAGCATTAAATCCCGTTTTATTAAGGTTTTATAATAACGTCTCACACCACCAATCCGGACACACCACCATTCCGGACACTTTTTAGCACTCCGCAACAACAAATTCAAATAACTCAACAATAACACGTCGTATTAATTAAAATCAATTGGATTCTTTTTCGTTAGACGTATCTACAACTTCTATACAAGTACGCGCATTATGTCCAGGCTTGCCACAAACGCTACATTTCCGTTCCTTGGTCTTAACCCTCTTACGACGACCCCTTCCAGCTGCTGTTGGCTGCATTATTTTACCACCCCTTTTTTTTGGGCCAGAAAAGCTTGTTCTTTTTGTATAATAAGTGTTCCTCTTTCTTAAAGACGTTTGTTTTTGGTTTTGCGACGTTTGCTTAAGGTATAATTCGTTTCGCGCAACTGGACGTTTTCTTTTCGGAGAAGAACGGCTTTATGCAACAGTAACATGTACTCTTTTGTTACGAGATTAGCCGATTTAAGTATTTTTGTTAACGAGCTACTTTGATAATTTCTAATCCTTTTTTACAAGTATCGTTCTTGTCTTGTTGCTTTACGGATATTTTTAGGGGTTTTCGCGGGGGGTAAAATAGAACCGGCGGAAGTTAGCGGGGAGACGGTCGGCGTAGGTACAACTGGAGGAACTTCCAATTCGAAAAGAACGTTATTAGGATCGAATAGAACAAGACCAGTTTTCGCGAATCCAGATTTGATATTGTTGGACGTTATAGCAGCTTGGAACGCGTCGTAGAAGCCGGCAAGGAAATCTTCTTTGGCAATGTGGGTATGATAACGTTATATTAGGTTTTCGATATAACGCGAATAAGCGTGTTTTAAAACAGAAAAATAAGATACATTAAGAGGTTGGAACCGATGCGAAGAATGCGCGGGCATACAAAGCGTAATAATGTTGTTGTTAGCGTAATACTTTTCGAATTTTATCAAATAATGGCTTTCGTGGCCGTCGAGGATAAAAAGACGTTTGGAACCTTTCGTACGCGTCCGAGTATCCTTGTTAAAATACTGGATTTATTCGAGACCTAATTTATTTGTTATCCAGCTATTATTATTTAATGCGATCTTTTAATCGGCTGCTGATAATAAGTTATCGCGGTACTACGACCTAAAATGATTTTTTCTCCGCCATGATAACAAATAACAGCATAGCCCAACCTTGGGAATTAACAGCCTGGATAACTGTAACCCATTTTTTATTCCTTTGTTGCGTTTATCTAGGTTTTCCACGTTTTTCGGCACTGGTAATTACTATGCCCGTTACCATGAAAAGCCCCATCAAGAATCCAGTCTCGTCGAAATTGTAGATATCCTCTTCTGCAATGCCGTATTTCGCGATTATAGCCCGAACAAGCTCGAACCATTTGCGAAACGTTTCTAGATTTTCGGATAAAACCCGCTAATAATTAATTTTCCGATTTAGACGCGTCCGGAGCTTTTGTTGCCGTCTAATAAATCTCGACGCCCAGTTAACTCCAACGCGTTTTGTAACGCGCTGAATAAGCAGTATATTGGCCATATCTTCAACGTGCTGAAATCGGACAGGAAATGCTCGCGCATCTAGGTCAAGGATACGGTCGATAATCGATTTTTCTTCGGTCGGAGTTAATTTTCGCGATTTGGGAGCAGAATCGCTATAGGAAGATGTATCGTTATATCGTTCATATATGGTAAAATAAGCAACTTCATAGATAAAACTAAGCTTTCTAAAGCTAAGCTTCGGGTTGTTCTTTTTAGCTTGAACGGCTAAGTTCATTTTCGCTTTTTTTGTAAATCGTTCTATATTTTTGTTGTTAAGAAATAAACAATTAAAGTACGATGGTTGGAATGTCTGAGAAACTGTCCGGAATGGTGGTGTGTCCGGATTGGTAGTGTGAGACGTTACTACAATTTTATTAAATAACGTGCCACACTGCCGAACGGCTCACACCACCGAACGGCGCACTTTTTGGCAGCTTGCAATAACAAATTCAAATAACTCAACAACAACACATCGCATTAATTCAAATCAATCGGATTCTTTTTCGCTAGATGTATCTACAACTTCTTCACAAGTACGCGCATTATGTCCGGGCTTGCTGCAAACGCCACACTTCCGTTCCTTCGTTTTAACCCTCTTACGACAACCCCCCCCCCAATTGCTATTAGCTGCATTTTTTCACCACCTCCTTCTTTTTAGGCTAAAAAAGCTTATCACTTTTATATAGGAGATATTCCTTTTCTTTTTTAAAAAAAACGTATGTTTTTAATCCTACGACGTTTACTTAAAATGTGATTCGTTTCGCGCAATTAAACGTTTTCTTCCCGGAAAAAAATTGCTTTATACAACAATAACATATAACCTTTTGTCATAAGATTAACCGACTTAAATATTCTTATTAGCGAACCACCTTAATAATTTTTAATCTTTTTTTTGCAAGTATCGTCCTTATTTTATTGCTTTACGGATATTTCTAAGGATTTTCGCAAGGGGTAAAATGGAACCGGCGGAGGTTAGCGGGGAGACGGTCGGCGTAGGCACAACTAAAAAAACTTCCAATTCGGAAAAGACGTTATTAAAATCGAATAAAATAAAACCAGCTTTCGCGAATCTAGATTTAATATTATCGGACGTTATAACAGCTTAGAACGCGTTGTAAAAGCCGGCGAGAAAATCTCTTTTAGTAATGTAAATATAATAACGTCGCATTAAATTTTCGATGTACCGCGAATAAACGCGTTTCAAAACAGGAAAACAAAATATATCAAAAGGTTAAAGCCCATGCGAAAAATGCGCGGGTATACAAAGCGTAATAATGTTGTTGTTGGCGCAGTATTTTTCGAATTTTATCGAATAATAACTTTCATAGCCGTTAAAGATAAGGAAACGTTTCGAACCTTTCGTACGCGTCCGAATATACTTATCAAAATACTGGATCTATTCGAAACCTAATTTATTTGTTATCCAGCTATTATTACTTAATGCAATTTTCTAATCGGCTATTGGCGGTAAGTTATCGTAGTACCAGGACCCAAAATAAATTTTTTCCGCTATAATAACAAATAGCGGCATAGCCCAACCTTGGAAATTAACAGCCTAAATAACTGTAACCCATTTTTTATTCCCTTATTACGCTTGTTTAAGTTTTCTACGTTTTTCGGCACTAGTAACTACCATGCCCGTTACTATGAAAAGCCCCATTAAGAATCCAATCTCGTCGAAGTTGTAAATATCTTTTTCTATAATGCCCTATTTCGCGATTATAACCCGAACAAGTTCGAACCATTTGCGAAATGCTTTTAGATTTTCGGTTAGGACCCGTTAATAATCGATCTTCCGATTTAAACGTGTTTGGAATTTTTTTTGCCGCCTAACATATTTCGACGTCCAGTTAACTCCAACGCGTTCTGTAACGCGTTAAGCCAGCAGTATATTAGCCATATATTTAACATACTAAAGCCGGACAGGAAGCGCTTGCGTATTTAAATCGAGGATACGTTCGACAATGGATTTTTTTTCGGTCGCTGTCAATTTGCTCGAATTAAAGGTAATGTCGGTTCGGGCGCATTTACCATAATATCTAGCTCGCAAGGTTATTGTTACGATCCACTTGACGGTTCGTATTGGAGGGAACTCCCACAGTAGGTGGGTCCTTGTCAGATTACGTAACTACGTGATCTGTCTAATCTAACAGATCAACCAGATTAAAGGATTTAGGTAATCTGGCAAAGCCAAAAGATTACAGGCATACTTATTTAATATCAGAAGGATATATAATGGTTAGAACTTTCATATAAATAGTACCGATTTAATTTCGCTTTTTAGTTATTAATTTAAGCCTTTAGTTAAAGGTATTGTTTTCCGATTAAGGGAAAAGTCCGTAAACCTTTTTAACTAATAAACTACTGAATTATTTTTTGCATTATTGTTACCTACAAATTAAGATCCTATTTCGGATACTGCTTATATCTTTAAGTAGATATATAACAGGTTCGTTATATTTTTGATAGCTTTTTAATTAATAGCCGACGAATAATTTAAGGCCTAATTAGGTATAAGTTTTCCTAAATGCGGTAAAAACAATATTATAAAACGACGTTTAAAAAATAGATAACATACTTGATTACCGTTATTAGTTAGTAAGGGATCAGTAACCAAATTAAACGATTTACTACCTATTAAAGAAATTTTCTCCCTAATTAACAATATAGTACCTCTTTTTATTCGATCTTAAGGAGGACCTTGTTTTTAGCCCTTGCAATAACCCGCCTTAACAAAAGATACCATAGAAGTTTATGGGTTTGATGCAGAAAAAAAGGAGGAAAAATAATTTACCAAAAAACAAAAAGGTAAAAAAGGAGAACTTACTATTGACGAAAAATTAAACATCCTTGCGAAAAAAGTTAAGACCTTGAAAAATGAAAATGCTAAACTTGTTCGATAATAACGGTCCTCGATTTTGCCCTTGTTTGGAGCAAATAAGACCCGCGAAGGCATTATTCCCCTTTCCAGTTACTATGGAATGCCGGAGGTTAAGGGTTATAAACCAACCCTTTTAAAGCTTTATAATGGAACTACAGACGTAAAAGGATTCCTGGTCCAGGTTAGATTTTACCTTAAGTTCTACGAGAATTCTTTAACGGAGGATTACTAAAAGGTGATGGCCATTTTTCAGTTGTTCGCTGGAAAAGTTTTTTTATGGTCCGAACCTATTATAAACGATTACTTTATGAATTATCTTAATTAGTTTTTCGACTTAATTAATTATATTTTCGGCAATTATAAACACTTTAAGAAAAAAATGCGAACTTTATTTGGAAACTCCGATAAAGAACAATATACGGTCGAATAGTTGCATTTTTTCCAGCAAACCAAGTTAGCGGCCGAATATGCGATTAAGTTTAATCGCTTTACGTTAATTTCCAATCTTCCAGAAAGCGCTTTGTTTTATCCCTTTTATAACGGCCTAAAGTTGCAAATCAAAAACGAAATATACCGAATACCCAAGATTGGCCCTTTTTAGGATTATATTAACAAAACCATTATTGCCGATTGACGTACTTTCGAAAGGTATTTGGAGAAAAAAAGATCCGATAAAAGGAAAAATAACCAAAGCTTAAGTAGCAAATCCCAGAAGGACAAAATTAAGGGCAGATCCTAAAAGAAAGCAAGTATTGCTTTAAAAGAACCTAGAAAAAATAAGTCGAATATTAAATATTTTAATTATGGCAAAAAAGGTTATTACAAAAGCGAATGTCGTTCCTTAATAAAAAGGGACTTTAGGAAAAAAAGGATTCCTTAATTTTAAAAAAAGGTTAAAATAATTAAATAAGAATTAAATAGCGAAAATAAGGAAAAAAGGGAAGTTAATTCCACTTTTTCCTAGTAAGAATTTACTATTGCAACTATACATTACGAACAGAATGGCGACCCAAAGTACGAGTGTTGCCTAACTTGTTAAAATCGAACGATTAAAGCCTATAGATATTATCCCGGACAAGAAACCTTTAGAATAGCTATAAAATTAGGATGTATTTATTATTTGGATGAGCAGCGGTGCAGAATGTATAATGAACATAGCTAGTTGCGCCTTAATACGGTAATATACGACCTAGCATTATTAGAATTTAATAAGGTTTTTGGAGATAAAGGATTAGCCCATAATTACGATTTGCTCCATTTTTCCGTATGCCACGACGATAACTGCCTAACCTATTTCCGCGCCAAAAAAGATAATAACTATTGGCCCGGATGGGATAAGAAGATACTTATTGAACCCGACGATGAATGCAGATGCATCGAAATTCCCAAATAGCCTAAATACCCTTAATTTTACTACTTTTACCCGGAGTTAGCCCAAAGCCAAAAGGTTATTACTTAAGGATACTTATGTTATGCCTTTATATTATGCATGATGCACGAGATCTTAGATATGGGAGCCGACCTTTTAAAGATTTTACCCCTAAAACCAAAACCCCTTTAAATATCGGAAGTAAAAGTTTTAAGGTTAATTTGCCGGATCGGCAAAAGGAAGTGGTACATCTGTATAAATAATAAATGTACGAAATATGCCGTTAAGAAGGCCCGAAAATAAAAACGCCTTTTAGCTAATAAAACCAATAAGTTAAAAAATTACGTAGGTTTTCGAAATTAAGGCAGCGAAAAGCTTTAACTTACAAAATTTTATATAAAGCAAAAACTGGATAACGCAGTTAGATTAAAATTCTTTTCCAGTATAAAAACAAAACGTTTAAAGTTATGATCGATTTAAAAGCGGAAGGAAACTTTATTTTATTATTAGTTATAAAAAAGTATTAAATTCTTTAGAAATATAAGCTAAAATTATATAAATTATTTACAGTCGACGGAAGTTTATCCAAGTATAAAAATAAACGAATTTTTAGGGAAACGGAAAAACTTCCAGTACAAATTTAAGAACATTTAGAAAAAGTTAAGCTGGACGTAGCCGATATTTTAAGATACGACATTATCCTTAGAATACCGTAACTCCGTTCCAGTAACCTTTATATCGATTGAAAAACTTAAAAGCTTTTTTGGAACCGTCCTATAATTTCCTTAAAAAAGGAGTTCCGAAAAATTTGTTATCTAATCCGAAAAGCTAAAATAATGGACCTAATTACTAAAGTACCCCTTAAGTACCAAAGGTTTAAAAAACTATTTAAAGAACGAATACGGGAAAAGCTACCCGATTATAATTAATAGGATTACAAAATTCCTATTAAAAAAAGATATTATCCGAAATTTTATTAAATTTATTACATAAACCCTAAAAAGACTAAAGCTTTATAAAAAAGTTTATAACGAAACCTTAAACGTAAGTACATTTAAAAATTTGAATTTCCCGCAAAATATCCAATTATAATAATACTAAAGATAAAAGATAAAAAAATCCGAATTAACAAAAATGGAAACCTTATATACCGAAAAATTTGCAACTACCGATAATTAAACGACATTATTATTAAAAATAAAATTTTTTTTACCTTTATGAATATTATAAAGGAAAACATCAGCAAAGCCAAATAGTTTACGGCGTTAAACCTGCCGGACGGTTACTATTTAATCCAAATAACTAAAGGCAAAAAATGGAAAACTGCTTTTAAAATAATTTATGGATTTTACAAATATAAGGTAATGCCCCAGGAACTTATTAATACCCCTGCCAGTTTTTAACATATGTTAATAACTATTTTACGAAAATTTTTCGACAAATTTGTATTTATTTATTTGGACGACATCTTTATTTATTCCGAAACCTTAAAAGAATATAAGAAATATATCGCCCAAGTACTGGAAATATTCGAAAAAGTAAACTTATTGGTTAATGCCGAAAAAAACGTATGATATACCCAAAAGCTAAACTTTTTAGGTTTTACCATTACCCTAGGATAAATTTAAATCTAGGACTTTAAAATAAAGGTAATTAAAAATTGGCCGATCTCCGATAAAGCAACCGTTATTAACGTCCGTCAATTTTTGGGATTTACGGGTTATATACGTAACTTAATTAAAGATTTCGGAAAAATTGCCAAACCTTTAACGAACCTTATTACCAAAAAATATACGGGAAAAGAATTCGAATTCCTAAAAAAGGCCAAGGAAGCAATACAAACACTTAAAAACCAAATTACCAGCGCCTTTATTATAAAATTACCCAACCATAACAAAAAAAAACGATTAAAGATTAACATATCAGATAAAACGTTAAGAACAATCCTAAAATAACAGGAAAATAACGGAAAATAATATTTAATAACCTATTATTTTAAAGCCTTAAAAGATGCAAAATTACGATATTCCATTTACGACAAAAAGTTATTAACAATTATTATGGCACTTAAAAAATAAGAACTTTACCTTAATAAAATTAAGGAACCCTTTAATATTTATTTTAATTACAAAAATTTTACGTACTTTATAACAACTTAAAATCTTAACAAACGATATAAAAATTAAATAATTTTCTTATCCAAATTTAATTTTAAGATTTATTATATTAAAGGTAAGGAAAATATACAGGCGGATATTTTAAGCCGAAAAAGAAATTACGATATTAAAATCCTTAAACGACGTATATAAATATTATAATTTACAAAGGAAAATACTTTAACGTGCTATACCATTGAACGGTCCAAACCATTGAACGGGCCAATTTTGCATATATTCCAATTACTTATCTTTAATTGCCCATTTCTTAACACCAACAATATGGAACGACTTACTAAATAAAGGAGAATGAACTTAGCCATTTAGGCTAAGAAACGAAACCCGAAATTTAGTTATACGAAACTTAGTTTTATATATAAAGTTGCTTTATCGACCTTGAAGGCCCAATATCGCGGTAGATGCGCCCGAGCCGATATTATCCCTTTTTTGCAGAAATTGACGGCAACCGAAGAAAAATCGATTGTCGACCGAATCCTTAACTTAGATACGCGAGCGTTTCCTGTCCGGCTTTAGCATGTTAAAGATATGGCAAATTTATTGTTTGCTTAACGCGTTACAGAACGCGTTGGAGTTAACTGGGCGTCGAGATTTGTTAAACGGTAAAAAAAACTTTAGACGCGTTTAAATCGGAAAATCGATTATTAACGGATCTTATCCGAGAATCCAGAATTATTTCGCAAATGGTTCGAGCTTGTTCGGGCTATAATCGCGAAATACGGTATCGCAAAAGAGGATATTTACAACTTCGACGAGACTGGATTCTTGATGGGGCTTTTTATGGCAACGGGTATGGTAGTTACCAGTGCCGAAAGACGTGGAAAACCTAGATAAGCGCAACAAGGGAATAAAGAATGGGTTATAGTTATCCAGGCTGTTAATTCTTAAGGTTGGGCTATGCCGCTATTTGTTATCATGGCGGGGAAAAATCATCTTGGGTCCTGGTACCGCGATAACCTACCGCCAGCAGCCGATTAAAAGATTGCATTAAGTGATAATAGCTGGATAATAAATAAATTAGGTCTCGAATGGATCTAACATTTTGACAAACATATTCGGACGCGTACGAAAGGTTCGAAACGTTTCCTTATCCTCGACGGCTACGAAAGCTACCAGTCGATGGAATTTGAAAAATACTACGCCAACAACAATATTATTACGTTTTATATGCCCGCGCATTTTTCGCATCGGTTTTAACCTTTTAATATATCTTGTTTTTCTGTTTTGAAACGCGTTTATTCGCGCTATATCGAAAACTTAATGCGACGCTATCATACCTATATTGCCAAAAAAGATTTTCTTGCCGGCTTCTACGACGCGTTTCAAGCTGCCATGACGTTTAGTAATATCAAATCTGGATTTGCAAAAGCTGGTTTTGTTTTATTCGATCCTAATAACGTTTTTTCCGAATTGGAGGTTCCTCCAGTTGTGCCTACGCCGACCGTCTCCCCGCTAACCTCCGCCGGTTCTATTTATTCCCCGCCCGCGAAAACCCTTAAGAATATTAAGGAAGTAACGCGGCAATCGCGTTATTTGCAAAAGAAGATTGGAAACCAACAGGGTAGCTCGCCAACAAGAATATTTCAGTCGGCTGAACTTGTGATAAAAGGTTATATGTTGCTATTGCATAAAGTTACTCTTTTCCGGAAAGAAAACGTTTAATTGCGCGAAACGAACTACATTTTAAGCAAACGTTGCAGGACTAAAAACAAACGTTTTCAAGAAAAAGGAATACTTATTATACAAAAAAAACAAGCTTTTCTGGCCCAAAAAGAAGGGGGTGGTAAAAAAATGCAGCTAACAGCAGCTGGAAGGGGTCGTCGTAAAAAGGTTAAAACCAAGGAACGGAAGTATGGCGTTTGCGGCAAGCCTAGGCATAATGCGCGTACTTATATAAAAGTTATAGATACGTTTAGCGAAAAAGAATCCGATTAATTTAAATCAATGCGATATGTTGTTGTTAAGTTATTTGAATTTATTGTTGCGAAGTGCTAAGAAATAGCCCGTTCAATGGTTTGGACCGTTCAATAGTGTAATACGTTATAGTTATATAAAATATTAAAAAAATTTACTTTCGAATTCTTAACCCAATTTAAAAGTTTTTATAATTTTAATAAGTAAAAAAAAAATCAAATAATTAAAGGGATAATCCAAAAATTAACTATTAAATTACGGAAAAATTTACGTTTTACGAAAACAATAAAAATAATTTATTAAAAAATTTTATAAAAACCCGTTATATAAATATTAAAGGATTTTTAAAATAATTAAACGACTTTAAGAAAAATATAACTTTCCAGGATTTAAAAAAACCGTCGAACAAGTAATTAAAAACTATAACATTTGTAATAAAGCTAAAATAGTTCGCTATAAATTATACGGACTATTACAACCTATAAAAATTCCAAACAAAACGTAAAATATTATAACTTAAAACTTTATTACCGGCTTACCCTTATTTAAGGACCCCGTTACCGGAATCCAGTACGACGGAATATAGGTAATCGTCAACAGACTTACCAAATATGGATACTTTTTACCCTTTAAAGGAAACATAACAGCAAAATAATTAGCTTACATATTCGTAAAATATTATCTTAACAAACATAGAATTTTAAAAAGGATTATTTCGGATAAAGATAAACTATTTACTTTCAAATTTAGTACCAACTTTTTTAAATAAATTAACGTTAAGCTTAAATTTTCCATAACGTATTACTTTTAAACCGATGGATAAATAAAGCGATTAAATAAAACCTTAAAGCAATACTTAAGAAATTACGTTAATTACCAGTAAAATAATTAGGTAGAATTACTTTCATTTGCATAAGTAATTTATAACATATCTATTAACAAAGATATAAGCGTTTTATCTTATACAGCCGTATATAAACGAAACGCAAAAATTTAACGACCAAAGTAACCACTTAATAAAGCTCCGAAAATTACCTTAATAATACCTAAAGCGGAAATTATGGTATCCAAAATTAAAATTATTTAAACCTGCTTTAAAATTAAGCTGTAATTTCTTTAATAACGGATAACTTAATATTATAACAAAAAAAGAATTAAGAGATTAATTTTATCGAAAGGAAATAAGGTTTATCTGTTACGCCAAAAATAAAACGTAACCTTAAACATTTTACAAATCAAAACTAAGAAACTTAACGACAAACTTAATTTCAAGAAATTTGGTCCGTTTAAAATCGACGAAGTTATTTCCAAAACTAACTATCGATTATTACTACCTAAGACAATAAAAATATACCCTGTTTTCTACATTTCCTTGTTAAAACCAGTACTTAATAACGTTCCGTTAAAGATAAACTTGGAAGTTAAGGAAAATACCGCTAAGTACGAAATCGAAAGAATATTGGATTTAAGAATAATAAATAATAAAATCCAATACTTAGTTAAATGGAAAAATTACTTACTTAAAGATAATATTTGGGAACCCTTTAAGTATTTAATGAATGCAAAAAGCCTAGTTAAGACGTTTTATCGCTAAAATCCTAACCGACCGACTTTAACATAGCTAAAGTCGCAGGCGATAACGGTCTAACCCTTAGGTTCAAACCTTCGGCGGACCAGTCGAAAAAAGCAAACGCTTTTATGTTAGCGTTAATTTTAAAAGTAAGCCGCGCCTGCTTTTCCTTTATGCGCTGCTGCTTTTTTTTTTCTTTTTTTTTTAACTGGTTCAATTTGTAACTTTCTTTCAGTATTTTAAGTACCTTTTTTTTCAAAATATCTTCTTAACGGCGTAACCGTTATAGCTTATTTATCCTTTTCGATATCTTTTCTTGAAACTTCTGTTATAACTTTACGAGTTCATCTTCGGCGGTACGACGCTTTTCCTAAAGACGGTTACGTTCCGACCCGATGTTTTCCAAGGAAGATATGGCAATAGCGTTTCCGTCGTAGTAATGCTAACGGCGAGTGCAGTAGTAACAATTTAATAAACCTTTTATTATGTAACATTGTTCCTTTCCGAATAATAAACAGCTGAAATAAAGCAAAACCTCAAAACCGTAGGTACGGATAAAATCCGAACGGCTGTTGCGGGATTAACGCTGGTTCGTACGTACCTTACGTACTTGTTTTTCTATACGATCCGCTATAGTAAGCTGGCAGTTAGGAAAAACGGTTTTAATTGGAAATAAGGAAACATTTACATTTTTATCTTTAGGATAAAGATTTTGAAAGAAGGAAAATAATGTTACGATTTACTTAACGGTTCGTATTAAAGGGAACTTCCACAGTAAGTAAGTCCTTGTTAAATTACGTAATTACGTAATCTGTTTGATTTAACAAATTAACCAGATTAAAGGATTTAGGTAATCTGGCAAAGCCAAAAAATTATAGGTATATTTGTTCAATATTAAAGGGATATATAATGGTTAAAACTTTTATGTAAATAGTACCGACTTAGTTTCGCTCCTTAGCTATTAATTTAAGCTTTTAATTAGAGGCACTGTTCTCCGATTGAGGGAAAAGTCCGCAAACCTCTTTAACGAACAGACTACTAAATTATTTCTCGTACTATTGTTACTTGCAAATCAAGACCCCATTTCGGATATTGCTCATATTTCCAGGTAGATGTATGACAGGTTCGTTACAGTTATTTGGGCAATTTTATATGTAAAACTAAGTTTCGCATAACTAAGTTTCGGGTCTCGTTTTTTAACCTGAACGGCTAGGTTCATTCTCGCTGTTTTTGTAAGGCGTTCCATTTTGTTGATATTGAATAATGAAGAAATAAACTTATGCAATTGGAATGTGTAAAGAAATGAGCCGTTCGGTGGTGTAAGCCGTTCGGTGGTGTGGTACGTTACCGCTTTAGCGCTATTCGTATTTATTATTTTATTAATTGTTAAAAGGTTTAAAAGGAAGATATATTTAACTAAAAATAAAGTATAAAAAATGGCGCTATAATTAATATAATTCGCGGCGAAAGTTAACCTAAAAGTATTTTCATTTTTATATACGCTTTAATTTCTTAAAAAATCGCTATATAAATCTCGGATAGGGTCGCAATATTCCACTTTATCAAACGGCGATAGTACTATTTTGGTAACTGTATTATATTAAATATTACATAAAAATTATTTATACCTAGGAAATGCGGAAATATTATAAGCTTACCGAAAATAGTTTTATTTAATTAGGACTAAAATTGAAAAAAAAAGATATAAAATGTAATAAATAAAGTAAAGTCTATATATTAGGTAATTCTTAAAATTATTATTAAAAATAAGAAGGAATATATAAGGATTTATAGTATATAAACGAAGCCTACGAATAATTAATAAGTTAGAAGAAATCCGAAAGTAGTATATATAATTAAGATTAAAATATATACTGTTTTAAAATTATATAACGTCCCACATAAGCTCACCGGCCACACAAGCTCACCGGCCACACAAGCTCACCGGCCACTTTTTTAGCTATTCTTACCACTTATCTTCAATTGCCCATATCTTAACATCAATAATATGGAACGTTTTACAAAAGAAGCCAGAATGAACTTAGCTATTTAGGCTAAAAAACAAGAACCGAAATTTAGTTTTAAACGGTTAAGTTTTATATATAAAATCCTTTTATTTACTTTAAAAAATCGATTTCAAAACAAACTTTTTCGAGCCGACATTATCCTTAATTTGCAAAAGTTAAAGCTAACAGAAAAGCAATTTATTGTCGACCGTATTCTTAATTTCGATACGCGAACGTTTCCTGTCCGGCTTTAATACGTTGAAAATATAGCAAATTTATTACTTACTTAACGCGTTACAGGGCGCGTTGGAATTAACTGGGCGTCGAACTTTGTTAAACGGCAAAAAAAACTTTAAACGCGTTTAAATCGGAAAATCGATTATTAACAAATCCTATACGAAAATCCAATAACGGTTCGTAAGTAATTCGAACTTATTCGGGTTACAATCGCGAAATACGGTATTGCAAAAAAGAATATTTATAACTTCGACGAAACTGGATTTTTAATAAAGCTTCTTATGGTAACGGGCATAATAATTACTAATACCGAAAAACGTAAAAAATTTAAATAAACGTAATAAAAAAAATTAAAAAAATAAGTTATAATTATTTAAGCTATTAATTTTTAAAATTAAATTATGCCGTTATTTATTATTATAACAGGAAAAGGTTATTTTAGGTTTTAATATTGTAATAATTTACTGCTAATAGTTAATTAAAAAATCGCATTAAATAATAATAATTAAATAATAAATAAATTAAGTTTCGAATAAATTTAACATTTTAACAAACATATTCGGACGTATACAAAAAGTTCGAAACGTTTTTTTATCTTCGACGGCCATAAAAGCTACTATTCGATAAAATTCGAAAAATATTACGCTAATAATAATATTATTACGTTTTATATATCCGCGCATTTTTCGTATCGGCTTTAATCTTTTAATGTATTTTACTTTTCTATTTTAAAACGCGTTTATTCGCGGTACATCAAAAATTTAATACGACGCCATTATACCCATATTGCTAAAAAAGATTTCCTCGCCGGATTTTATAACGCGTTCCAAGCTGTCATAACGTCCGATAACATCAAATCTGGATTCGCAAAAGCTGGTTTTGTTTTATTCGATCCTAATAACGTTCTTTCCGAATTAAAAGTTCTTCCAGTTGTACCTACGCCGACCGTCTCCCTGCTAACTTCTGCCGGTTCTATTTTATCTTCCGCGAAAACCTTTAAAAATATTAAAAAAATAACGCGGCAAATACGTTATTTACAGAAAAAGATTAAAAATTAATAAGGTAATTCGTTAATTAAAATAATTAAATTGTTTAATCTTTTAACCAAAAGTTATTTATTAATACTATACGAAAATGCTTTTTTTCGGGAAAAAGTTACCTAATTACGCAAAACGAATTATATTTTAAGCAAACGTTATAAAACCAAAAACAAACGTTTTTAAAAAGGAAAAACATTTACTATACAAAAAAAACAAACTTTTTTGGCCCAAAAAGAAAAAGGTAATAAAAAAAATGCAGCCAACAACTGCTAAAGGCAATCGTTGTAAAAGGGTTAAAACTAAAAAACGGAAATATGGCGTTTGCGGCAAGCCTGGGCATAATGCGCGTACTTGTATAAAAGTTGTAAATACGTCTAGCGAAAAAGAATCCGATTAATTTGAATTAATGCGATATGTTGTTGTTAAGTTATTTGAATTTGTTGTTCCAAGGTGCCAAAAAGTGGCCGGTAAGCTTGTGTGGCCGGTGAGCTTGTGTGGGACGTTAATTATAAATGTATAAATAATTAAGTTTATATAAGTTACTAAATATTAACTTTAAAACTAACCTTCCTTTTTCTTTAAACGAAGTAATAATATATAAAAAAAAAAATTAAAACTCTTTATATATTGTACAAAATCTTTCCTTTGTAATAAATTATATAATGCCATTTATAAAATTCCTTTAATTAAATACATATTAAAGAAATTCGTTATAATCGATATTACTTACTTTAATATAACTTATTATTATTTTATATCCCGTACATATCTTACTATATTATAACGCGTAAAGGTAACTTGCTTATAATATAATAATTATTAACCCGTTATCTTTTAATTGAATATTTAAACCGTTATTTTAACATATATTTTTACATATTCCATAATATTGTAGAATATAAATAAGCTTAACGATACCCTAGAATCTTTATTTAGGAATCCTGCAGATAATAGATTTACCATATAGCCGGAAAGCTTTAAATTTCCAGTTAAATATATTAAATTCGCTAATAATGCACCCGATAAATAACCTTAAAAACGGGTAATAAGATTTTAAAATAGAAAATAACCTGAACTATTACTAGAATTACTAATAATATAGTGTAACTTACGGCCTTGTTTTTATTAAAGTAATTTCGTATTAATTAAATAATACTCGATTATTTTAAAATATAAGACGTTTTTTATAAAAAATGCATATTATACGTGACAGATTTTAAATATTAGGTTTATGCTATAAGATTATATTAATATAAAGGAAAATTAGAAGGTTATAAATATTTTACGTTTTAGCGTTAAATCGAACGTATATTAATTAGTAAAATCTTACGATTAATAATAATTTTTAAGCTTGGTAATATTGCTAAAAGCTTGCATTATAAATAGGATTTCGTATTAAAGAAAAATACGGCATTTACATAAGTATTAAATACTAATAATATCGCTCGGAATATTTTTAAAAATAACGCTTAATAGAACAGGATTTACGTTAAAGCGGATTATGCCGGCTTTACAAGCTATTAAATTACCAAGCTAACTACCGACCTTCGATTAATTACGGCTTTTACAATTTAACGAAAAAGATATATAAATCGAATACCTTGCAAACGATATAAAAAAAGGTTCATAAATTTATGAACCGGGCCGATTAGCGAAAAAATACATATTATATAGCCGTTTTATAGATATTATAATTTACGGGGTTATTTAGGCGATAAATATGCAAATTGCGTATAAAAACGCGGCGAAAAATGTTTATATGCGGTCCTTTAATATTGGATATTGTTATACGATCCGAATAAAGATTTCCAAGAAAACTTAAACCCGGATATTACGCTTAAAACGAATATACTTTTAAGTTCTGTTAATGGAAAAAAGGGTTATTAATGCATAAGTCATAATAATACGCGAAAAAGGGCAAAACTAAACGAAAAAAACTTAAGAAATACGTAAAAAGAGTAGCTAGTAAATTAATTTTACGTAAAATATATAGGTTAATACGAAATTATGCGTTATATTTAGTTATAAGTAATGCGATACTGTTAATACGTCGGTTTATTTTAAAGCAAAAAATTTATATGGTATTAATATTAATAAAACGTATAAAGGCGACGTAGTTAATTAAAACGCTGCGATATTTTGATTTGTATTAATATTAAAATTATAATAAAATCCTTATATCGCTTATGCAAAATATAAAAATAACAAAAAAGCGAAAAATTATATTAACAGTTAAGTATCGTCCGACGAATCCTTACTTACTTATTTAACGACGACGAGGAAAACGATGGACCGTTTTAATTAAAATTATTTACCGAATTATTCATAATTTGTACTATAAGATTATAACTTTCTTTTGTATAAAAGATATTATAATCGTTTAAAGCCAAATTAGTTTTAACGAATTCGTTACCGAAAGCTTTTCGGGCAATTACGTTAAAGTTATTTATAAGTTAATTTTTATCTTTGTTATATTTAACCAATTAAGCTTACTTTCGTCGTTAGTAATAAGTACGGTATTATTAAAATCGACAAGCTTAACCTTTATAACTTTACGGCCCCGCGGTTAAAATATCCTCGGATTTCTAATTAACTTTTTAAGTCCGAAATGGATATCTTTTAACAAGCCAAAAATTGCGAAGCAAAAAATAAGCGCGTCCGAAAATTTCGTTACGAAAATCTCGAATAATGTAACGCTTATTTCGCGAAAAAGCATAACGGGCATAAAATTCGCGTTATAACGAAAAACGGTATCTAACTAATAACGAATTTCGGAAAAAGATAAAGTTAACGTTATATATATTATTTTTCGACCGGCGGAGTTCGCCAGCAAGCCAAAAGTTATAATGTTCGCTTTTTCCATCAAATACTTTTTATATTTTCTCCTTAGATTTTTTAAAAGCTAAACTTAACGTTAGGATTAAATTAATAAATACTGGATTTAATACTGCAAAACGTAATATTCAGTCGAAGTAAAATTTCTTTTTGCCGTAATTATTTTAACCGGCCCCATTAAAAAATAATATCGGTATCAGCCGTTTAATATAACCAACGTTGTTATATCGTATAATAACGTCCCACACAAGCTCACCGGCTACACAAGCTTACCGGCCACTTTTTGGCACCTTGGAACAACAAATTCAAATAACTTAACAACAACATATCGCATTGATTCAAATTAATCGGATTTTTTTTCGCTAAACGTATCTACAACTTTTATACAAGTATGCGCATTATGCCCAGGCTTGCCGCAGACGCCATACTTCCGTTCCTTAGTTTTAACCCTTTTACGACGATTGCCTCCAGTAGCTGTTAGCTGTATTTTTTTACTATCCCATTTTTTTTTGGGTTAAAAAAGCTTATTCTTTTTATATAATAAATGTTCCTTTTTTTTAAAGACGTTTGTTTTTAATTTTGCGACGTTTGCTTAAAATATGGTTCGTTTCGCGTAATTAGGCAACTTTTTTCCGAAAAAAAGCATTTTCGTATAGTATTAATAAATAACTTTTGGTTAAAAAATTAAACGATTTAATTATTTTAGTTAACGAATTACCTTATTA
This sequence comes from Monosporascus sp. mg162, assembly GCA_004155945.1. Classification (NCBI taxonomy): domain Eukaryota; kingdom Fungi; phylum Ascomycota; class Sordariomycetes; order Xylariales; genus Monosporascus; species Monosporascus sp. mg162. The sequence goes on from QJNY01000143.1 coordinate 35,263, forward strand.
GTTTCTAATCTTTTTCTGTAAATAACGTATTTACTGCGTTATTTTTTTAATATTTTTAAAGGTTTTCGTAGGAGGTAAAATAGAACCGGCGGAAGTTAGCGGGGAGACGGTCGGCGTAAGCACAATTAAAGGAATTTCTAATTCGGAAAAAACGTTATTAGGATCGAATAAAACAAAACTAGCTTTCGCAAATCCAGATTTGATGTTATCGGACGTTATGGTAACTTGGAACGCGTTGTAAAAGCCGGCGAGGAAATCTTTTTTGGCAATATAGGTATAATAGCGTCGTATTAAGTTTTCGATATATTGCGAATAAGCGCGTTTCAAAACAGAAAAACAAGATATATTAAAAGGTTAAAACCGATACGAAAAATGCGCGGGTATATAAAGCGTAATAATGTTATTATTAGCGCAATATTTTTCGAATTTTATCGAATAATAGCTTTTATGACCGTCGAAAATAAGGAAACGTTTCGAACTTTTTGTACGCGTTTAAATATATTTATTAAAATGCTGGATTTATTCGAAATTTAATTTATTTATTGTCTAACTGTTATTACTTAATGCGATTTTTTAATCGGCTGTTAGTAATAAATTATTATAATATTAAAATTTAAAATAATTTTTTTTTGCTATAATAAAAAATAACGATATAATTTAACTTTAAAAATTAATAACCTGGATAATTATAACTTATTTTTTATTTTTTTTGTTACGTTTGTTTAGGTTTTTTACATTTTTTGGTACTAATAATTACTATGCCTGTTACTATAAAAAGCTTTATTAAAAATTCAGTCTCGTCGAAGTTGTAAATATTTTCTTTTATGATATCGTATTTCGCGATTGTAACCCGAATAAGTTCGAACTATTTGCGAAACGTTTTTAGATTTTCGTATAAGATTCGCTGATAATCGATTTTTCGATTTAAACGCGTTTGGAGTTTTTTTTGCCGTTTAACAAAGTTCGACGCCCAGTTAATTTTAACGCGCTTTGTAACGCGTTAGGTAAATAACAGATTCGTTATATCTTTAACGTATTAAAGCCAGATAGGAAACGTTCGCGTATCGAAATTAAGAATACAGTCGATAATAAATTGCTTTTCTATTAGATTTAATTTTTGTAAATTAAAAATAATATCGGTTCGGAAAGATTTATTTTAAATTCGACCTTTTAAAGTAAATAAAGGGATTTTATATATAGAACTTAACCGTTTAAAACTAAGTTTCGGATTTCGTTTTTTAGCTTAAATGGTTAGGTTTATTCTGGCTTCTTTTTTAAGGCGTTCCATATTGTTGGTGTTAAGATATAAGCAATTGAAGATAGGTGGTAAGAATAGCTAAAAAAGTGGCCGGTGAGCTTATGTGGCCGGTGAGCTTATGTGGCCGGTGAGCTTGTGTGGGACGTTATACGAAAAGCAAAAATAAACCTGGGCTTTTTAAAGGAATCGGTCATAGCTTTAAAATTCTTTGTCGATAGGAACGGCATCGTTTAACGGTCGGTTATTATCTACAGTCGGGTTAAAAAGGTTATCGCCTTACGGAATATTATCCGCATTAAAACTATAACCGGCCTTATTATCAGCCGACGGAAAAAGTGCATTTAATACGCCGTAATCAGAACCGCGTAATTTAAAAAGCAATATATATAAGTTATATTCTTAAATTAAAAGATAAAATACTTACCAACTATTAAATAAGTTACTTATATTACTAGGTAACGTACTATCAAAAAATAAAAACGGTAAAAAACTTTCGTTAAAAAACCGTTATTTATTAACGCGTGTTAATTAAAACTTTGCGATATCTTCTTTATTTATCCAACGCAACCAAGATACTTAGAAATTATATTATACGCGACAGTTTCGAATTCGGCGACGGTTAACCGGAAGCATATATATTTCATAAACTCGGTAAACTAGCCTTTCGAAGAAAAACTTTCGATTAAAGTATTCCTGGTAGCTCCGTATACGCTGGACGTTTCCTTTACTAAGAATTCGTATCGGACGCGTAACTTTCGCAGAAATAACGCAAATATGCGAATATTATACATATAAAGAATAAAAGGCTTAAATAATTAAAACTTTGGTAATTTTTGATATAACTGTATTATCCTATTAAAGAATTAACGCTCCGTTTTTAACGTTACTTACGTTATATGCGCCCCATTGATATTGTTAAGCTAATAAGTACGTACAAATATAAGTAAAAAATTTATTTATATATAGAATAAGCCAGAAACGGAAAAAAGCTCCCGTTTTTTATTATATAAATCGGTTACTTCGGCTTAATTAGCCTATATCTTCCGGATATAACTGGTTATTTTCTGATCCTTATAAATAAAATAAAGGCGTTTCGAAAACCGACAAGATTATTTTTTTTTAAAACCGTATACCCCTTAAAAACTTTTCGATAAACGTTATAGGTACCGTCGATCGTACTTTTATCTTCGTTAACTATACCTGGCGAAATCGAATAACGCTTATTATACGGTATATGTTTTAATTTGAGAAAGTTCGGGAATTTTTACTTATTTCGCTTATATAACGTATTAATAAAAATAGGGAACAAACTCCGGATAATATTAATTACGAAGCAACAGAAAGTATTAGGTAATACCAAATGTTATTACAGCATTTCGTAAAACCATTTTACCTTATAATATTAATTAAAACGAAATATAAATTGTTTTAACTTTTCTTTAAAGATATAACTATAACGACGGATAAAGGAAGTAATAAAGTTACGCATAACGGAACTGTATCGAAACGTTATATTACGAATATGGTTTTTAATATTGAAGTTATGGTACCAAAATACGATATTATCCTATTGAATCTAGCCGTAAAGCGCAACCTGTCTTAATTAAAATCTTATTATTATAAAAAAAGCGACGCAGTTACCTTAGCTTTATTTAATAATCGGTTTATATTTTTGTTTACCGTAATATAACTTTCGCAAATACTTAATCCCTTAAATATATCGACTTTATCCCGTAATATACCGGAAAATAACAGAAACCTGCTTAATAAATAAGGCAGATAATTATTTTTGATTTTGGAAATAATTTTAACTATAATAGCTATAACCATAAAAAAAGGATACGTAGGAACGTCCGGATCGTTGTTATTACGAAACTGCTTCGTTTTCCGTTTCGTATTATACGACCGGTACCTTTTTTTTAGGTATATAATTACCTAATTCAAAAACTTAAACCAGTTAAAAGCTAATATTTTGACAGAACATTAATCTTCGTCCACGGTAATATGGATCGTTTTAACTTCGAATGATAAATTCTCCGGTAGGCGGTAAAATCCGGGCCCTTCTACGAAAGCTACAAGTTCCCCGTATAATATATTATAGTATTTGCATATAACGGGATCCTGATTAGTAAAAGTTATAAATTTCTGCCAGCGTTCACATATTAATAGTTTATCGCGTATTCGGTTTTTTTGTAATACGTTAATCAAACGGCAAATCCGAACGGTTAAACTAATCGTTCGGCTAGCATCGTCGCAAAGGATCCAGCTACGAATAAAGCTTTCGAATCGCATATCCGATCGTCGTCTTTGCCAAAATGCTAACGTACGTATGCGTATATCCTGTTCTTCTAAGTTCGCGCGGTAAAACTGAAAGAATTCGGATTCATCATATTCTGAAAAAAAGGAATAATAACGCGACGTGTTCGGGTTGCAATTGATGGACCCGCTAGGGCCTAAACGTAATGAAAGGATCCTGATCAGGACCAGAATGGTACTGATAATAAGCTATAACGTAAGGAATTATATCAATATATATATAACTACAGGAAACGTCGGGTTGTTAAGTTATCACGGATTTCTGTTTTCTAAAAAAGCAAATCTACAAAACGGACCCCTCTTTAGGGCAACTTGTTCTCAAGCCTCGCTGGCTCGTTACGGGTATTTGGGATTTGATTGGTTAATTTTTAGCGTTGTAGAGCGGTACTTGGGTAACTTCGAAGAAATTGGAGAACGAGCCAGGGAGGCCTGAGCTAGCTGAGGTGAGGTTAAGGTACGGAAGCAAGTGAGTAAAATATAAGCTGCCCGGATGGTAAATTGTCCGTATTATTACCTTAATAATATAAAAAAGAAAGCTTAGATTAATATTTTCGAACCTAATTAATTTAAGTGTTTATTATAAACAGGAAGAAAATTTATCGAAAACATTTTCCACCAGTTCCTAAAATTCTTAAGGAATTACGAAACTACTCCATGGGAAATAAGTTTCGAAAAGCAGAAAAGAACCATTTAAATAATTATAAACAAACAAATTCGTAAACAGAATGCAACTGCAAAAAGGCTAACGAGAAACAACTGCTTAAAAATATATAGGTATACGTTTATAAGTTCGACAAATATGGCAACTTCTTAAAATGAATGCAAAGTACGTTTAATAATACGAAATAATTAACAGGTTTATAGGAAGTACGAAAATACTTATGCTTTTCCGTTTGCTAGAAAATCCTTCCGAACTTTTATTGTTATAACAGCGCGATTCGACTTAAAGTTAATATAATACGACGTAATTAATAGTTTTATTAACGTAAAGCTAAATAAGAAAATTTATATAAAGATGTTACCAGGATACCGGAAACCAAGAACCATCTTGTACCTACTTAAAGCTTTATACGAACTAAAAGAATTTTCTTTACTTTGGCAAAAAGAACTATCAAAAACATTTACTTAGCTAGGTTTTACCCTTATCTCTTACGAACTGTGCTATTTCGCGCAAAATAGCATCTTCGTATTTTTTTATATCGATAATATCGTTATTGCTTACAAAAAAAAAAAACGCGAAAAAGTTACTAACGTCGCGATCAGCCAACTTAAAATAAGGTATCAGTTTACTGGAAAAAACGAATTTTAATAATTCCTAGGAATCGAAATTATCCGAAACCGATCGAAACGTCGGATATAGTTGTTATAATTGTCATATATTGGCAAGCTAGCTAAAATAGTGAATTGGGACAGGGCTCATCGAAGTTGCTGTATGCAGAACATCTTGATCAGTATTTGAGAAGAATGACGGAACTTCTTAACTATCTATGTAGCTATTATGCTATATGAAACTGCATACAAGAATTGCCAGGTCAGCAGCAACTTATAGACCATCGCTGACCTACTGCCATAGCCGAGTAGATTGCCGAGATGCCCAGCGGTGAAGCAAATGGAAGTAGGTAGAAATTGTGGCTGCAATAGTACCTGCAGTGGCTGCTGCAGCCATAGCTGCACCCATTCCTACACCCCACTCCACTTCACTAGTCGAAAGGGAAATAAGTTTCGGATGAACCGATATTTCTATAAAAAATATAAAGTTACTTCCCAATCAAAAGGTCGCAACCGATTACTTTATCAAAATGTACCAGAAAAAGATCTGGTTAATACTGTACGCTGCAATTATTACTCGTCGGGATATAACCTTTGCCGCTTCAAGACTGGCGAGATTTAATATAAATCTAAGCCCGGAACACCATGCAAAAGCAAACCGACTTATTCGATACCTTTTCGAAATAAAATAATACGCCTTAAAATACGGCGGGATAGATACCTTAAGGTAGTTAACGACGCTTTTTTTGCTGACAATTCGATCGACCGAAAAAGTTTTTAAGCTTATGTAATGCGTCTGTTCGACAGCACCATCAAATGGCGTGCCAGTAAGCAAGATATAATAACTATTTTGACAACAAAAGCGGAATTGTTGGTACTTGCTTAAACCGCGAAAAAGGTTATATACGTATTACGACTAATCAAAAAGCTCGGAGTTCGACTTAATACTTAGACTATCAGTATTCAGTATAACAATAAGCAGATTATCAAGCTTATCTATACAGATATTACCTAACTTTAAACAAAGTTAAGGCATATAAATATTTATAATTATTGGTTACGACAAAAAGGAATTCGAAAAAGGATCGAAATGGTATATATTTTTACGAACGACATAAGTGCAGATAGGTTAACAAAGGTCCTTTCTGTTACGTTCTACGGGTAGTTTACTCGATAGTTAGGGTTGACAGATATCAAAGAGAAGATACAGAAATGCCGAATTCGGGAATTATCTGATAAGGTTATGTAGAAGTTCGAGGATAACTTTGATTGATCGATATTCTGTATCCAGGACCAGCTATTAAGAAAGCAGCCCCTGGATGGGTATATCGGATAACTGTTGATATCAGGGGTTCGAAGATAGAACGCCACGGAGATTACCTGTGGCTCAGGGTGGGGACCACACTAGCCACATCTACCAGTATAAGCCCCGACCGACGCGGTCCAAGGACTTGACGATGAATACAACTACAACACAACTTCTTGACCCGAATACTGAATACACGCTTGTGTCTGACACATATACGAATATATACACGAATATCTCAACAACGCCACGTTTCCTGATAATGGGAGTCGTAGATTCAGTTCGCATTATCTGGAGCAATTACTTAATATATACATCATCATTACGTTGTTCAAAGGGTGTTAGTTGCGTTGCGATTGCAAAGGGCAGAATGTGTCAGTTATAGGGGATATCAGATGTGTTGTATTAATTGGCTAGTTGCGTGCATTCTGGCAACGCGTACTGATCTTTTGAAGTAGTCTAGCCACGGAACATATATGCTCCGATCAGAAAGAATCTTATCGGATATGGGTACTAGCGCACCCCTGCTAGCTGACACACCTCCTCAACGCCTCGACGCAGTCACGGCGTTAACCGTCATACTTCATCACTTCTTAAAGCCGCAGCATTTTATTTTACTTTTCCTCCGGCGATTAGATTCTTTTAATCAGCCAATTCTTCGTTTGAAATCTTTTTTAAAACTTTCCTCCGTCGGTCCAGGGCTTTTATAATATCCATTAATCCTAGCTGCTCTTTAAAGTGCCTAAAGGCTTTTCGTAATAGGGCTTTGGTTAGCCTATCAGCCAATATGTCGCCTATAAGCGTATAATTTACCTTAATTAGGTTCCTTTTTGTTGCCTTTCGCAGTTAGTAATTATATATATTTACGTGCCGTAGCTTCGTTTTTAACAGGGCGACGTCGGCATTAACTAGCCGTATTATTTGTTAATTATCGTATTACATATTTAACGGTTTTATATCCAGGCCAACTTTTAAATTTTTTAATTAGTTAAAAGCTAAATAAAGCTTTTTTAGTAATTTACGTAAGGGACAGTAATTCCGTTTCGGTTGTAAAAGTAGTTACTGTATCTTGCTTATTCGTTCGTTATGCTATTATTTTTCCGAATAGTTTTATAACGTATACTTGAGAACTTTTTCGATCGATCGTATTATCTACGAAAAAGACGTCGCTTTAAATATTTAACGAATCCTCGCCGCCGAACTGCAACGTTAGCGTTTTAATACCGATTAAGTATAATATAATTCGATTTGCTACTTTATAATATACGTTATTAAATTTTAGGTTAAATCGTATAAATTTGGATACGGCAAATAATATATCGGATTGCGTATTAATTATAGCGTATAAGATGGAACCGATTTTTTTTTTAGTACCTGTTAACAGAACCTAAATGGGTTAAATTAGCATTTAGCAGTAATTCGATTTTTTTTATAAATATTTTTGGAAAGTTATTGAAATTTTCTTTAAAAATTAAGTTAACTAATTTATTTATAAAGTCGGATTAGTATAATTAAATTTTTCTGTTCGGTTTATTTTTAATCATTAAGATACCGAGGAATTATTATAAGTCCTTACCCTTTATAAGAGTATACCGTTTTTATATTTATTATATTAACTAATCGACGAGGCCTTAATTTTCCTTACGATATACCGTAACAATATCGTTTACGAAAAAGAAAAAAAGTACTTTTTAACGAATAAAGTAATAAGGTTCGTAAGGAATAAAATTAAGTCCTAAATTTTTTAAGGTATTAATAAAGTTCTTTTGCCATAATAAAAATTATTCTTTTAATCCATATATTACTTTCCTAAGTAAAAATATCTTGTTACGGTTCGGATAATTTAAAGATATTTTTATATATATTTCGTAAGGCAAATTTGCGTTAGCGAAAACGTTTACAGCATTATATTGCTTAAGTCTTAGGTTAAACTAAGCCGCGATAATAATTAAAGTTCGAAACGACCTTTTAGCGAATATAAATATATATATATTACCGCAAACGTCCTTAAACTGTTAATTATCTCGTACGATAAAACGGGCTTTACATTTCTGTAACTAGCTATATTTGTTAAGTTTGTAAATATATATCTATATATATCTTAAAATCTGTTTTCCTTTAGCAAGAAATTAATTAATAATTTCCTAAAACTGCATCTTTTTATAACTTTATAAATAAACTTTTTCGGCTTTCCAAATATCTCCTTTAAAAAGTATATATTTAGCTTTTTATAGCTTCGCGGCGGTAACGGTAAATCTCGCTTATATACCCGGCGTTATAATTTAAGTACCGTACGTACTGCTATTATAAAACCTTTTCGATTAAGGTAACGTACGTTTTGGGTCTTTATTTTCCTTAAACTTTCGCAGCTTACCGGCCGGTTATTACGCGTATTTACAAAGTAAATTATTCGTCCTGCATTAAATACGCCCTTTTATATTTTGTAATCGATTTTGGCAACATTCCTATAACACGGAACGTACGGGAAAATAAATTCGATCTATAAAGTATTTTCGTTTTTTACTGTTACCCTGGGTTAAATAATATAACAGGAATTTAAAGTTACCTATATTTTTTCCGTCGGCGCAATAATCGTAACAGTTATTAAGATAAACGCTAATAACGATAATAATCTAAGGGACGGAAATGGTTTGAACATAACGGTCGTATAAAGATAATTAATCCTATCCGGACAAGCTTATTTCTTTCCATACTGTACGTCTTTTTCGACGCCTATGCCGCTTTAAAACTATTCTTTTTATCCAACCGGTAATTAAATTATTACATTTAGGTTTTTATTTTTCTTTTATATATATATAGGGTAATTACTAACCTGATTAAATATTTTTACTTATCGGAGCAATTTTTGTAACTTATCTTCCGTAATATGAAAAACGTTTTTTTAAAAATTTTTGATATTACTTAAAAAGGTAACTTTTTCGTTAAACAGTACGTTTCGAATAGCGATAACCCTATTACTTAACGGGTTCCAGATTTCGTAGATGTTCGTAAATCGGTAACCGCCGAGAAACCCAATCTATACCTTGGAATTCAGCTTCTGGAATCTCTATTTTTTCTTTATAACGGCAGCTGTCATAGCATAGGCCATATAGCTATATTTTCGTAAGTAGGCCTGCTAAAGCTTTCAATCAAGTATTGCAATACCGTCTTTATATGCCAGAAAAATATAATAAACCTCCTATAAGCTTTACCAAAAAAGTACGTATTTAAGGATACAGTTATATAAATATACTACCGCTTTAAAGATATATACGATCAAAAACGAAGGTAACTTAACGCTACTTCGCATCGCAATCGTTTTCTCCTTAATTACACCCCCTAAATACTTTACACCCCCGTTTTAGGCCTATATATGCGGTATTAAAGGCTTAAGGTTAATACTGAAAAAAAGCAATTAAAGTATATTTCGAAATTAATAATTCTTTAAAATTTCGTTATCGCATTCGATCACCTATAAAAAAACCTTATCTTAATTCTTTAAAACTGCTAAAAAATATCGAAACGTTATAATCAATATATCCTGCTTTCGATTTTTAAAGTAAATATCCCAGATAAATCCTAAATATCTATCAATAACGAACATAACATATCTGTACCTTTCTAGGTTTTCTTCGAAATTTGTAAAATCGACGGCGATTCTTTATCCTAATCGGAATACTTCCTTCTGTAACTTGCAACGTATTTATTCTTTGGCCTTTACCTTACCATATACTTAGCATTCGACTATTATAAAACCCTTTAAGCGGACTCCTTTTATATAAAATTACAACTAGGCGATTACTTCGGGCCTTAAATATCCTAATTTTAAGTACCAAATCGTACCGTCACCGATTCGTAATAATCTCGCTGTATATAAGTTAACGTTTCGTCTATAAGCTGCCAAGGCCATATAAATAGCTATTACGTTAATATCTTTAATAACGAACTAATTAAACTTATTTATTAACGTAACTACTACCTAATCATACTTATTTCGAACAAAGTTATTAATTCTTCTATTATCCCACCAGTACCCCTTTTTCGGGAACTGTCGGAAAAATACCAAGTTACATGCAAAGCTCTCGCAATAGGCCACGTCGTACAAACGTAACGCTCTCGTACTGCTAAGGCTTCGAAATACCACATCAACCTCTCCGTACTCCTTAATCGGCACAAAGCTGTTACTTACGTACACTCCGTCGCCTTATACGGTTAGCCTAAAGTTCAGAAACTTATTAATAAAGTTAAAGATATATATTGTCGATTCTAAATTTAAAATAATTTTTTTTTTCAAAAAGTAAAACAAAACGCTTATTATGCTACGTTAATCGGAAGTAAAAAAGAATGCTAAAGTTTGTCTTCTTCTAAAAATCAATCTATCTCTTATATAATTAATTTATCTATAGTCTTTAACAAACGGTCGATCTTTTCCTTTAAAAACTAATCAAAAGCAATCTCCTTTTTAACTATAACTTCTATTACTCCGTTAAACCTAAATCTTACTAAGGCTTTATTAAGAAACGCATAATAACATTATGTTAGCTTATGCAAAGTACTTAAGCATACTTTATAACGGATACCTTATACTTCTAACTTTTAACGTTTTCGCTTACTAATATTTCGATCCGAATATAAACCTTTACGGCTACTTAGTTTCGACCCTTAATCAAAGGCCCTACCATACGGCTAAGCGCCAGTAAACTTAAAATCATTCTAATTAAAATCGTCTTATTTAAATAAATCCGCGGAGGTCCCGTAAAGCGTCAAAAACGCCGTTTTAACGTTTCGTAATATAAATAGTTAATAGGTTTAGGCCCAATAATCCAAAAGATTAACAGCTACCTCTTAATAACTAATCGTATCGCTTTTAATTTCGGCTTTCCTCGTTATCTAAAACAAAATTTTCCGGGACTTTATAATAGGAACTACGGCTATATATAAGTCGTTAACCCATCCGATTATCGTATTCGTTTCTGAAACTTTATATCGTTACCCCATAGCCATAATCTTTTGCCATTTCCCGATCCATTCGTTTAGCTTTTTAGCAAACTTCGAAACTTACTTTAATATTTCGCGGTATTCCCGTTAAGTACTAATTATAAACCTATCGTCATATACCTTGCTAAATTTAGCCAGCATAACGTACTAATTTCGTAAGTTCTTTTCTGAAAAAAGATTCGTCTGTTTAATCGCTAAAGATATAAATTCCAGAACCCATTTCATCAAGTCGTTAATGTTCTTGCAGAAAGTATCGTACTTTCGATCCTTATAAATATACGCCGTATGTTCCTAGTTATAAGCTTGTCTATCTTCGGTTGTCATTTTAAAGATATTTGTTAGCTAACTTATAAAATCGACTTCTTCGATAGTTTCTGTAAAGGATAAAGTATTAATTCGCGGCGAAGGACAGATTCGTTTTTTTAGGTAAAAGATTATATCGGATTCTATAAGTTCAATAGGCTACGGACGTAACTAATCAAGATCAATATAATCCCAGATCTTAAAAGTGTATGCCTTAAACTGGAATTCTCCCTTAAAATAATCCCAACCCTGAGATCCCTTATAAATAATAGAGGACGTCAATGGTACGGTCGCCATTATAGCAAATAAAGTATATAAATAATTGTTATTAATATATAGCCTATATCGTTTCAGCAACAGCTAATCAATTGATATATAACGTTAATTAAGCGAATGAAACTCTTAATTGTCAGATATAGAGAACATCAGATATGTTATATTAATTAGCTAATTGCGTATATTCTGGCAACGCGCACTAATCTTTTGAAGTAATCTAGCCACGGAATATATATGCTCCGATCAAAGAGAATCTTATCGGATATAGGTGCTAGCGCACCCCTGCTAGCTGACAGAATGCGTTGCTATAGCTTAGTTTTCCTTTAAAACGTTAGATCTCTAATCATATATATCGTGCCGTTAGGGAATTGACGGGTCGTTAACAGCTGTATTAAAAATTAAGATATGCCAAGCTTAAAAAAACTAAGATACGTTTAGCATCACTCTTTATTAATACGTATGGTATTTTAAATTACGCAATCGATTTAGAATTTGGGTAATTAATTTATGTTTCGAAACCGGTTACCTGTATGTGTGCGTACTTTTTACCGTCGTCCGAATTAAACTATTTTCGTAATAAGGCCCTAATTTAATAATTTTTTTTTATTATCGTATAAAGGGTTACGTTATTATTACAATCGCGGTCGTTAATTATATGCCGTTTAAATTATCGTAATCGTAACTATAGTCGTAATCGAGTCGTAATGCATTTGATTAAAACCTCGTCCTTTCCGTTCCTTCCGATTTGTTAATCGGAGATCGAGGTCCGTCGGCAGCTAATAAGGGCCAGTATCCTTTCTTTGGCAGCTACTTAAATTGGAACGGGGAGATTTAGCTTCGATTAAAGCATTTTTGGATATTGTGTTACAATTGAATAGCTGAATAAAGCGGTAATGAAAATAAACGCAATTGTATTCTTGGTATTGAACTAAACTGTAGAATAGATATAAGTGCGAGAGATATGTAGCTGATGACGAACATGTTTCCGGGGTTGTGCTCGGCGAAAACAGCTCCTAGAAATACATATATGGAGATAACTAATTGATCAGCCAAGCTATACCCCCTGGCCCGGCACCTTGCACCATTTCACTATAAAAAGACGATTAGACGAAACTATTTTTTGATCAGCTTAACGATACGATATCGGATACCTCGGATGCTACGAATATCGAACTATTTAAAGATTAGCAGCTTAAAGCTTTAAAACCAGTAAGAACAAATATTAAAGTATAAATACCAAGTGGCCGACTTAGAGGCTATGCGGTTATAGACGACAGCGATACGATAAAGACGATATAATTAGGAGAACTGGTTGTCCATATCCTAGACTTAAACTTAGCCATATTAGCTGTAATTTTGATCTAAAAAATTTAAAAAAAATTCCTCTATATATATTAGCTTATATTGGATAACTACGTTTATCAAGTTTTATACTTATCGGAGCTATTTCTGTTGCGTAATAAAGAATAATTGTTTAAATGTTTCGATTATTTAAAGAAATTAAAGGAAAGTTGATAATTTTGTTAGGACGGCACCAAATGAGACCTCTGTTTGCACAACTACATCTCAGGCCTCGCTGGCTCGTTACAGGAATACGGCATTTGATTCGTTAATTTTTAGCGTGATATAACAGTACATTTAGAAAACGGGCCAGGGAGGCCTGAGCTAGCTGAGGTAAGGTACCTCGCAACAACTTAACCAGATAACTCAACTACAACACATCAAATTGATTTCTATCAATCGTATCTCTTTAGCCGACCGTTTCTAGACAAGTGCACGCATTATATCAAGGCTTATTGCATACTCTATATCGCCATTCCTTCCTCCTAACCTATGTGCAACCGACTATCTTTAGCAGCTGTCAACAGCAATTCTTTGCTACAACCTTTCTGCTGGCCAAAGGAACTTGTTCATCTTTTATAGCAAGTATCCTCCTATATTGGAAACGATTATTTTAATCTCTGAATTGTATATTGCTGATCAAATCCGACATATACCTTGCAATACGTTCTGCAGCACGCGCTGCAACAAGCTCCGCAACACACTGACGCGTCTCGCGAAACGCCTCGCAATGCCCCCCTCCAACAACGCGTCCCCCGACGTATTTTGCAATATATCTTTAACGTATAACAGCCGGATATGAAATGCTCGTATATACAGGTTAAGGATACGATTAATAATGGTTTTCTCGTCGATCGGCTTTAATTTTTGCAAAAGAAAGACAATATAGGCTTAGACGCGTTAAAAGGTAGTCGGCCGCGGACGGATTAAATAGAAGAAATTACAATATGGCGTCCGTAACAAGCCTAGATATGGAAGATCGAATGGGTTCAAGCCTTATTTTCCAGGCTGAGCTAAATATACAGAAAATCATTACACAATGTAATTTGTACGATAGATACTATACCCAGTATCTTCGAACACGATGACTGATTAATGGTTTTCACGGTTAGGATAAATTGATACCTCAGCCCCATAGAGCCTCACTTTGAAGCCGAATGCGTAGTTGTCGATAAGCTTCGACTCTGATGAACCTTATGCCCGCTGGCTCCACGGTTCGGCAGGGTCCTTGAAGGTAAACAATATAACTCAGGAGATGTTAAGCTTTGCGCGGTAAACCTTAAAAATAAACCTTAAAAGCAAGCCTTAAAGGCAAACTTTAACAGTAAACCTTAAGGATAAACCTTAAAGATAAACCTTAAAAGTAAATCTTAATGGTAAACCTTAACTGCGCCATATTACGCATAAAAAGCTGGCATCTTTCCGAACTCTTGCCAGTTTTACGGCTCGATCGTTCCTACACCTTTTCGAGTTACCCAAGATAGCATGCCGCGCAAGTCCGAATATACGATACCGGTAATCCGTAACCGCAGGATTTCTACAGAAACTGTCGTATTAACGGTACACAATTCGCACAAAATTACCGGACGAGCTAAAACCATCGACATTACTATCGATCCAAAAAATCTTTCCTAAAGTGATCGACTTCGGCTGTTAATTTTCGGATACGATTTGATTCGCGAAAATAACAGGAATCGATCTTTGCAAGAATATATAGCGGAGAGTATAACGATCATAAGCAGAGTATTGGCGAAACTGAAAGGGAAACTGGAAGGGGAAGGCGGTAACCGGACAAGCCTAGATATAATGCGTAAATTTGTCCAAAAGCTGTAGAGACGGTAAGCAAAGGAGAATACGATTGATTAGAATCAATTTGATATGTTGTAGTTACGTTATTTAGATAAGTTGTTGCGAGGTACTAGAAACCAGCCGTTCGCTTATCCGAAACGTTATTTATTAAGACAAATTTATATAATTTGGTAGTAACTGATTCTAATTTTATTACTAGTTAGAAATAACTCTTTTATAATATTAATATATAATATATATATAACGTCTTACATATGTAAACAGGACACACATATCAGGTATAGGGGACATCAGTTGTGTTGTATTAATTGGCTAATTGCGTGCACTCTTGCAACGCGTACTGATCTTTGAAGTAGTTTAGCCACGGAATATATATGTTCTGATCAGAGGAAATCTTATCGTATATAGGTGCTAGCTCACCCCCTGCTAGCTGACATACCTCCTTAACGCCTCGACCCAGTTACGGCGTTGACCGTTACACTGTATCACTTTCTAAAGCCGCAGCGTTTTATTTTACCTTTCCTCCGGCGATCGAATCCTCCTAATTAGCTAATTCCTCCTCCGAAATTATTCGCAGGTTATTCCTCCGCCGGTCGAAAGCTTCCGTAATATTTACTAATCTTAATTACTTTTTGAAGTACCTGAAAGGTTTTTGTAATAGGGCTTTTGTTAATCTATTAGCCAATATGTCGCCCGTAAGCGTATAATCTACTTTGATCATGTTTCTTTTCACGGCTTCTTGCAACCAGTAATTATATATATCTATATACCGTAGTTTCGTTTGTAACAGGGCGACGTTGGCGTTAATAAGCCGAATAGTTTGTCGATTGTCGTACCACATATTTAACGGTTCAGCATTTAAGGTAACTTTTAGTTTTTTAATTAATTAAGAGCTAAATAAGTTCTTTTTTTTACAGCTTACGTAAAGAATATAATTCCGCTTTTGTTGTAAAAGTAGTTACTGTGTTTTGCTCGTTCGCCCGTTATCTTATTATTTTTCCGAATAACTTTATAACATAGGCTTGGGAGCTTTTTCGATCGATCGTATTATCCGCAAAGAAAATGTCACTTTAGGTATTTAACGAATCTTTACCCCCGAACTGCAGCGCTAATGTTTTGGTTCCGATCAGGTATAATATGACCCGATCGGCAGCTTTGTAATGCGCGTCGTTAAGGTTCAGGTTGAATCGGGCAAATCGGGATACCGTAAAGGCTATATCGGGTCGCGTATTAATTGTTACGTATAAAATGTGTGAGAGCACAGCGCCGACGGGCCTGCGGCTAGTAGCCAACCAGTGAAGTGGAGTGGGGTGCAGGAATGGGTGCAGCTATTGCTGCAGCAGCCACTGCAGCAGCTATTGCTAGCTACTGCAGCTGCTATTGCCAGCCACTGCAGGTACTATTGCAGCCACAGTTTCTACCTACTTCCATTTGCTTCACCGCTGGGCATCTCGGCAATCTACTCGGCTATGGCAGTAGGTCAGCGATGGTCTATATATTGCTGCTGACCTAACAACTCTTGTATGCAGTTTCTTATAGCATAATAGCTCCAGAGATAGTCAAGAAGTCCCATCATTCTTCCCAAGCACTGATCAAGATGTTCTGCGTGCAGCAACTTCAATGAGCCCTGTCCCAATTCACCAGCCACCGACCCACCCGCTAGTACAAATAACCATCTAGCAGCATTAGAGAACGCCAGATAGAAGGAACCTAATACACTCACTTCTTGGAATTCACTCTGCGACTGGTTGGCGATCACCTCACTCAGCACACAGCTATCTCTTATCTTACAAAATGGAACCGAATTTTTTCTGGTATCTGTTAATAAACCTTAGATGGGCCAGATTAAGATTCGGTAGTAGTTCGACATTCGTTATTGGCGTATCTAGGAAGTTATTCAGATTTTTTGGGGGGATTAAGTTAGTTAACTTGTTTATAAAGTTAAATTTAAAAAGCTAGATTTTTTTTAGTTTTGTTTTTAATTATTTCGATCCTTAGAAATTATTATAGGTCCTTATCTGCTAAATTACCTGATCGACGATGTCCTAATTTTTCTTGCGGTATGCTGTAACGATATCGTTTATAAAGAAAAAGATAAGTACCTTTTAACGAATCAAATAATAGAGTTTATAAGGAACGGGGTTAAGTCCTAAGTTTTGGAGCGTTTCAGTAAATTATTTTTGCCAAAGTAAATGTAACTTCCTTAATTTATATAGTGCTTTTTTGATTAAAAGAATTTTGTTACGATACGGGTATTCTGGAGGTGTTTTTATATATATTTTATAGGGTAGGTTGGCGTTGATAAAAGCGTTTACCCCGTTATACTGCTTAAGCTCTAGGTTGAATTTAACCGCGATAGCGATTAGCGTTTTAAACGATTTTCCAGCTAAAGTAGATACGTATGTATTGTTATAGGCGTTTTCAAGCTGTTGATTGCCCCGTACGACGAAATGTACCTTGCATTTTTGTAATTAGTTATGCTTGTCGAACTTGTAACTATATATCTATATGTATTTTAAGACCTGTTTCCTTTTAGCAGTAAACTAATTAATAACTTTTTGAGATTACATCTTTTATAATTTTATAAGTGGGCTTTTTCGGCCTTACGAAATAATTCCTTTAACGGCTATGTATTTAGCTTTTTATGGCCTTGCGGCGGTGACGGTAATTCGCGTTTATGTATCCGGTTTCGCGACTTAGTGATTTTATATATTTTCGTATTAAAGCTTTTCCGATTAAGGTAACGCGTATTTCGAGTAACTAACTTCCTTAAACTCCTGCAGCTTACTAGCCGATTATCGATCGTATTAATAAAGTAAGCTAATTGTTTTGCGTTAAACGCGGCTTTTTATATTCTGTAATCGTATCGATAATTATCTTTTCGACGCGGAACGTACGGGGAGCTTACGTTTATAACCCGTAAGGTACTTTTATTTTTTACTGTTATTTTAAGTTAAATAAAACGATAGAAATTTAGGGCCATCTTTATAATTTCTGTTAGCGTATTAATCGTAGTAATTATTAAAGTAAACACTAGTAAAGATAATAGGTTAAAGGACGGAAATGGGTCGAATATAGCGGCCGTATAAGGGTGATTAATTTTATGCGAGCAGGTTTGTTTTTTCCCATTCCGTACGTTTCGTACGCCTGTACCATTTTGGAATTATTTTTCCTGTCTAACCGATAGCTAAATTATTCCGCTTAGGTTTTCGTTTTCTTTTTATGTTTGTATATTTGGGTGGCCTGGGCCCTGATTAGGTAATTTTACCTGTTGTAGTAATTTTTTGTAACTTTTGTTTATAACGTGTATAAAGTTGTTTTTTAGGGTTTTAAAATTACCTAAAAAGGTAGCCTTTTCGTTAAACAGTACGTTTCGAATGGCGATAACTTTGTTAATTAATGAGTTTCAGATTTCGTAAATATTCGTAGATCGATAACCGACAAGAAACCTAATTTATGCCTTAGAGTTTAGATTTTAGAGTTTTTAGTTTTTTTTTCATAACGGTAGCTGTTATAGCATAAGCTATATAGTTATATACTTGTAGGTGGGCCTGTTAAGGTTTCTGATTAAGTACTGTAACGCCGTCCTTATACATTAGGTAAATGTAGTAAATCTCGTATGGGCTTTGCTAAAAAAGTATATATTTAGGGGTACGGTTATATAGATATATTGCCGCTTTAAAGATGTATACGATTAGAAGCAAAGGTAACTTAGCGTTATTTTGTATCGCAATTGGTTTTTCCTTAATTATACCCTTTAAGCGTTTTGTATCCCCGTTTTGGACCTGGGTATACGGTGCTAAGCGCTTAAGTCTGATACTAAAAGGAGGCGATTGGAGTATATTTCGAAGTTGGTGATTTTTTAAGATCTTGTTGTCGTATTCGAACATTTGTAAAAAAACCTTGTCCTGGTTTTTCAAAACCCATAGGAAATATCGGAATGCTGTAATTAATGTGTCTTGCTTTCGGTTTTTAAGGCAAATGTTCCAGATAAATCCTAAGTACTTGTCGGTGGCGAATATGACGTATTTGTATTTTTTAGAGTTTTCCTCGAAGTTTGTGAAGTCGATGGCGATTCGCTATCTTGATTGGGAGGTTCCTTTTTTCGGCTTGCGGCGTATTTGCCTTTTGGCCTTTGCTTTGCTACATATTTAGCATTCGATTATTGTAGGACCTTTTAAGCGGATTCCTTTTATATAGGATTGTAACTGGGCGATTACTTCGGGCTCTGGATATTTTAGTCTTAGGTTCCATATCGTACCGTTACCGATTCGTGGTAGTTTCGCTGTATATAAGTTATCGTTTTGTTTATAGGATGCGAAGGTTGTATGGGTAGCTGTTGCGTTAATATTTTCGATAACGAACTGATTAAATTTGTTTATCAGCGTAGCAATTACCTGATTATACTTATCCCGGATAAAATTGTTAGTTTCTCGGTTGTTTTATTAATACCTTTTCTTTCGGAGCTACCGGAAAGATACCAGGTTGCATACGAAGTTCTCGCAGTGAGCTACGTTATATAGACGTAACACTTTAGGGCTTTTAAGGTTTTAAAGCAGTATATCCATTTTTCCGTATTTTTGGATCGGGACGAAGTTGTTTCTTACGTATATACCGTCGCCTTAGATCGTTGTCTTATAATTCAAGAATCTATTAATAAGGTTAAAGATATATATTGTAAATTTTGAGTCCAAAATGGCCGAATTTTTTATGGAGTAAAACGCGACGTTTATCGTATTACGTTAATCAGAAATCAAAAAGTACGTTAAGATTTATTTTATTTCCTTTAGGAATTAATTTGTCGTTTAGGTAGTTAAGTTTCTATACTTTTCGCTAAACGATTAACTTTTTCCTTTAAAAATTAATCGGAAATAATTCGGTCCTAAATTAATATTAAAATTTCCTTATTAGGTTTAAACTTTGCTAAAACTTTATTAGAAAACGCGTAATAGCATTAAGGTAACGTATATCCAGGGTTTAGGTACGCTTTGTACCGAATCCTTTATGCGTTTAACTTTTGGCGTTTCCGTTTGTTGTTATTATTGTTTCGGCCCTTTCCTAAAGGTCCTATTAGGTAGTTGATTGTTAATATCCTTGGTTTTTCCTAATCAGGATCGTTTTGATTAAAAGAATTTGCTGGGGCTCTATGAAAGGTCGGGAACGTTGCTTTAACGTTTCTTGTTAACTGTTGTAGATTTATTATGGTCCAGTAGTTTAAAAGTTTAGCTCTAACTTTTAAGTAATTAATCATTTTTTTTTCGATATCATCTCGCTTAAGAAGTATAAATAAATTCGACTAATTAAGCATAATCGGCGCTACTGCTATACATAACTAATTCGTTCAGATAATTGGCATGGTTGTTTCGGGAACCCCGTAACGTTAGCCTTGGGTTATAATCTTTTGCTATTTCGCTATTTATTTATCAAATTTCTTAGCGGCTTTCGAGGTTTGCTTTAATCGTTTTTCGTATTTGCGTTTGGTGTTTATAAGTAATCGGCTGTCGTAAACCTTTTCTAATTGTTATAATTTAGCGTACTAGGTCTTAAGATCGTTATCTGAGCTTAAATACATTTGCTAGATCGATAAAGAAACGCTGTTAAGAACTTATTTCATAAGCTCGTTGGAATTCTTTCGGAAGGTTTTATATTTTCGGTTTAAGTAGATATAAATCGCAAAGTCCTGATTATAAGTTTATCTGCCTTTAATCGTTATCTCTAAGGCATTTATCGGATAACTCGTATAATCGATTTTTTCGATT
The DNA here is from genome assembly GCA_004155945.1 of Monosporascus sp. mg162. Taxonomy (NCBI): domain Eukaryota; kingdom Fungi; phylum Ascomycota; class Sordariomycetes; order Xylariales; genus Monosporascus; species Monosporascus sp. mg162. The sequence continues at coordinate 55,898 of QJNY01000143.1, forward strand.
TATAAAATTCCTTCGGAGGAAGTATTAACTGCCCGCATCGTCTGGCGACTCGTCTTTTTAGATAGGAGGTAATAACGGGTACTGTAAGTTTAACAGGCCATGCAACGTTTTAATCGGGGTTAATATAATCCTATAGGTTATATCTCTTAGTTTTGGTCTTGAATTTGTCTTTAAATTTGTCCCAATCCTTAGGACCGGTATAGATAATTGCGGACGTCGTCGGTACGGTCGCCATTATAATTAATAAGTATACAAATAATTGCTACTAATGTACAGCATATATCGTTTTAGCAACAGCTAATCAATTGGTAAATAACGCGAATTAAACGAATAAAACTTTTAATTGTTAGATATAAGGGATATCAGTTGTGTTGTATGAATTGGCTAATTACGTGCACTTTCGCAACGCGTACTTATCTTTGAAGTAGTCTAGCTAAGGACCATATATGTTCCGATCAAAGGGAATCTTATCGTATATAGGTGCTAGCGCACCCCCTGCTAGCTGACAACACAAGTAAGCGGGACACTTTTTGACTCCTCGAAATAACTGATTCAAATAACTTAACTACAACATATTAAATTGATCCCAATAAATCGTATTCTCTTTCGCCAACCGTATCCATAGTTTCTGGACAAGTGCACGCATTATATTAAGACTTGTTACGAACGCCATATTGCTATTTCTTCCTTTTAATCTTTCCGTAACCGACTAGCTTTTAACGTATTTCAGCTAATATTACTCTTATTTCGCAAAAATTAAAGCCGACCGACAAAAAAACTATCATTAACCGAATCTTTAATCCAAATACGCGAAGGTTTTTTGTCCGGCTTTAATACGTTGGATGTACGTTGCAAAATACGTCGGGAACCGTGTTGTAAACGTATTAAAAGGCGTGTTGGTGAGCGCGTTAAGAGGCGTTGCGGGGCGTCTCGCGGGTCGTATGGCAGGGCGTATCGAACTTGATTTGCAATAACTCGAGACTTACGCAATTGTACGATTAAAATAAACGTTTTCTAGAAAAGGAATACTTGCTATATAGGATAAACGAATTCTTATAGCCGGCGGAAAGATCGTGGTAAAGAATTGCTGCCAAGAGCTGCTAAAGGAAATCGGTCGCAAATAAGTTGGCAGGAAGGAACGGAATTATAGCGTTTGCAACAAGCTTTAATATAATACGTACACCTATCCAGAAGCTGTAAATACGGTCGGCGAAAGAGAATACGATTGAGTAAAATTAATTTGATATATTGTGGTTAAGTTATTTGGATTTGTTATTACGAGGCGCTAAAATGTTTTGTTTACTTATATGTCCCGCTCACTTGTGCAGGATGTTATAACTATATATACTTATTAAAAAAAAAATTCGTTAATTTATTATTATTATATATTCGTTAAGAAGAGTGTGGAGCGTAAAAGGAGTAGTGCGTAAAGGCGGTATTATCAGCTAGCTGGGAGGTGCGTAACGCACCCCATATACGAAAAGGTCACCTACTGTCAGCTGGCAGGGGGTGCGCTAGCACCATATATACGATAAGATTCTCTTTGATCGGAATATATATGTTCCGTGGCTAGATTACTTCAAAGATTAGTACGCGTTGCTAGAGTGTACACAACTAGCTAATTAATACAATACATCTGATGTTCCTTATATTTGATATTTAAGAGTTTTATTCGCTCAATTCGCGTTATTTATTAATTGATCAGTTGTTGCTGAGACGATATAGGTTGTATATCAGTAGCAATTATTTATATCCTTATTAACTACGATGGCGATCGTACCATCGACGTCCGCAGTTATTTATAACGGTCCTAAGGACTGGGACAAATTTAAGGACGAATATAAGACTAAAGTTCAGGGATATGATCTGTGGAATTATATTAATCCTGATTAAAACGTTTTATAGCCTGTTAAACTTACAGTACCCGATTAACCTTTTATCTAAAAAGACGAATCCCTTTTTAGACGCGAGTAATACCTCAATTATTATAACCTTATCCTTGTTTTTATCTTCTGGAGAAACTACTAAAGAAATCGATTATACGAGTTATCCGATAAATATTTTCGAGATGACTACCGAAGGCAGATAAGCTTATAATTAGAATTTTGCGACCTATATTTATTTAGACCGAGAATATAAGATTTTCCGATAGAACTATAACGAGCTTATAAAATGGGTTTTTGATAGCGTTTCTTTATCGATTAAGCAAACCTGCTTAAGCCCAGATAATTACTTTAGGGGCTGGTACGAAATAATTCGATAAAGCAATTATTTAGTTTCGACGTACAGTAACGTCGATTAACGCCTTTCGTACTAACGAAAGCTTATAAAGGATTTGTACGAAATGATTTAACGGAAAAAATAACGGTAGAAAATTTCGAAAAAGTAGTTATTAATTTCGTCGTACCGTTATAACGATAAACGGCTTGCCGGCATACGGAAAGCTTAAAGAAAAAGATTCGACGAAAAGAGCAATATTTGGGAAAAGCTTTTAATAAAGTAGTTATTTAGCTTCGACGTACGGTAACGTCGATTGACAATCTTCGTGCTGACGAAAGCCTTATAAAAGTGCTATACGAAGCGATTTAACGAAGGAAGCATTATTAGAAAACTTTAAAAAAGTAATTACCCAGCTTTAACGTACCGTCGCAATAATTAACGGCCTGCCGATATGTGGCAAAACTTTTGGAGAAATGGATTCGACGGAAAACTTTGGAAGGTACCGAAATAATTCGATAATATTAAGAAAATTTTGATAAAACAACTGCCCAGCTTCTACGTACGATGACGGCGACTAACAACTTCTTTACTTATAAAAACTTTATGGAAGGTATCGTATAAAGCGATTCGACGGAGGTGGCGATAAACGGCCTTGTTATTACGTAACGGCGCCATCGCCGGGGAACGGTTATAGGGTTTAAAGTTCTGTTATTACGAGGTTTTTTTTTTCTACGAAGTTTTTTTCTCGTCGATTACAGGGGCTGGATAGATAACTGGAAGTGCCCTAGTAGCTGTACCGCGGTTACGTAACGGCGTAGGCCCGGCGGCGTAGGCCCGGCGGCGCAAAGTAATGGCAGAGCTTCGGATTCGGCTTAACATCTTGAATTTTTTCACAATAAACCTATTCCTTACCTTCGCTGGTACGTAAGGGGCTCTTTTTGGGTAGTCCTGAGGACAGGACCACAGGAAGGGGGGACAGTTTATCAGGTGCCAATGTCGGGATACGGTGGAACCTTCTGGACAGGGATCTTACGGCTATATATAGGGGGCTTCTCTCCCCGATATTTAGGAAGGACAAGGCGTTAATGGTTACCTCTATTGCTACCTAATAGCTAGTTTCCTGCCTTTCACTCTGTGCTTCACCATTTTCCCTGACACCTATATCTGACAGGTATTATTTGACTTAACCTACCACACCTTCGTCCAATCGACAGGTGCCAACGCAGGCACCGCCTCGGTCATCCCAATTGGACGGCAATCACCCCTCAAAACCATTGTCAGTCCGTTCCCCGCCTCGCACTCCCGGTCCCCTAGCTCACAACCGTCCAATATCCAAGAGTAATTTAGCCGTCAGATGCAACAATGAACGAATTCAATGCTGCTCTAGCGTCTTTCAAAAACGAGACTACTGTGGCTCTCGCACACGTGAACATCGATTTGGCGTTGATTAAATATGAGGCACCGCCAGAGTTCTTGCAGATTGGACAAACTATATCGAGAAAGCGTAAGGAATCAGCGGAGGAAGGACCACTTCATCGGACCGCAAGGAAGCTTGGCGAGCTTTTCAAGAATATCTTGCCAAATACACCAAATCTTCTCCGGGCTTACGGGACCAGAGTCTCGGAGATAGCCACTGAATCATCAGTCAATCCTCAAGGAACGCAGTTCAAAGATGGCATATTCTCTGCCTACGTTGGCATAGACTCTGGTAGTATCTGGGCCGCGGCAACGTCTGGGTCGCCCGCATTAGCGGTGCATCTACTGGCCTGCATGCTGGCCCGCTCCTTTACCATTGAGCAGGCGACGTCAATCTGGGTGGAACTGGTCGAGAAGCAGAAGGAGAGTTTGGAGTCATCAACTCGAGATGACCTTTACCCCGATGGACATGTAGCCACCAGGCTAGCATTGAGTCAGGACATATCTCGCCGGGAGCTGTCCGGATGGGATGCGAGCGCCCGAGCCTGGTTACAAAGTGCTGACCAAGCGAAGCTCTTCCAACACAAGCAGATGGAGATTATCATCAATGACTCTGCCATTCCCGTCAATAGCGAACCGACGGTATACAAGAGCGTCACGACTGCTTGGATAGGGGCGCTCGGAGCGATGGAGAATCTAGTCCAGGGCGTTTCCCAGAAAGTTCAAGATGGTGCTGCACTCCTCGCAATTAGTGCATGGCATCTATATCCCGACATGATTGTATATCGAGGGCAGAATGGAAAGGGCGTAGACGTCAAGATAAACGATGCGCTCTTCCAACCCACGGCGCTGTTGACCATTGGCCTGGAGGCCATCCACCCTGGGAGCGTGTCCTGGTCTCTGCCATTAGCGCGGATGCAGTATTACGGCGAACTGGTTCAAGTCACTGCATCAACTGGACAGGACAACACCAGAATAACGCCAGAAGAACTTTCGTTTGTTGTGCTTGGAGGGATATTATTCACTTGGGCAACGTCGGACTTTACTAGCACGATCAAGAGGGTGCTCTTCTGGCTAGACAGAATCCTTGCTTGTTCTGAACTCAAGAGCCTGGAAGAGTACGAGAGGGGAGCCTTTCATCTTCTCTTCTTTCTCCACGGAGCCGCGAAATCAATGGCTACATCCCAAGGAATGTCTACGGCTACTGCTCTCCAGTTATTCAAACTCGGCCACCGCCGCTCAGGAAGGTTCCTGGATCAAAAGAAAGCTCCCCCTCCGCTCTTCAGTCTTAACGAAATATTTACTCTGATACGATTATTCAGGCTCGAGGACGGCTTTGACGCAGTGCAGAAAATAAACTTAATCTATGGCGGGAAATACCCGCGCTTCCTCATTCAATCTAAATCCAAGGGGAGTCACAGATTGGTTTTCTCTGCCAATTCATCCCGTTGGGTAGCTATAGAGCAATCCGAAGCTGCGGACTACCTCAAGAGAAAACATGTGCCGCCTCAGCTGAAGGAAGAGCTAACGAAGCAACCTTGCTTGCCAATCCTCATCCGTACCATAAGAGACGCCCAAAAAGATTCCCACAAAACTTACGTGGACGTTACCTTCGGGGAAGGCCCTGACTGCTTTAGCGCTATCGAATCACTAGCCCTCGGCAATTCCTGGAAGCCATTTGTGATGAGGTATACTTACTGGAACGATACGTTGGATGGTAATATCTCGCATTCTGAGCTGCTGCTCTATGCGGAGGAACTCCAGGGCCAACGTCGCCTCAGGATACTCGATGATGAGTCAATGGAGAGTTTGTTCACTCCGGATAACATCGACCCGACAAGACTTCGGTCGCATCTTCTGCATATTCAGGCCACGAGATCCTTTCAGATTGCCTCTGCCTGCGCTGCAGCAATCTCCGTTCTCAGAGATATTCCCGGCGTTACTGTTACAACCAGGATTCTTGAAAGATCTTTGGATTACAGTGTTTTCTTCCCGGATGAAACGTTCCATGACCGGCCGAAGTCTATGTCTCTCCGAGAGACTTTCGCTTTATTGTGTGCCATGGACTCGGGTGTATACATCGATCCTCACCAGCTTTCCAACGCCTTCGCACTCGCAACGGGAAATTCAATATACGTGGCTAGTGCCATCCTGAGCGATCCTCATGAAGCCCCGTACCCGCTTGTCCGTCGAGTGATCGGGAACATTGGCCGTGCCGGCCTTTGTTTTATGGTTCCGCCAGCTAATCCAAAGATTTCACCGCCATCCGACCAGAACTGGCGCATCATTAACCACAATGACTTCGATGGGAAGGTGGAGGATAACTTTGAGAACACATCTGTTCACCTATCCTTCACTGGGTATGAGTTGGGCCTACGACCCTCATATACGACCGTTAATTCCATCGATCATGCAGTTAAGATTGTGGAAACTGCAGTATCTGCCTATGACGGCTCGAAGTGGGTGGCCGATCTGGACATTCTTATAGCCCTTAACGGGAACAATTTTCCGCTTGGAAATCGCTTCCCTCATGGCTCTCGACAGATATGCGGAAGCGAAGGGCTCGGTACTGGCCTTTCGGTAGCCTGCACAAGGTCGCAGGATGCCTTCGGAGAGATCGCTGCGGCACACGGAGTTTCCGGTATCACGGCGATTGATAATTGGGATGAGATTCTTGATCCCCCACAATCAGCTATCATCGCTGTAAGAGCAGCGGGCAATTGGGTAGCTCGGTTGGCGCTCGTCACGGTGTGCGCAGAAAAAGGGTATTTCGTCGTGATCGCCAACAAAGTCCCTTGCTGGTCACATTTGTTCGACGGCATACTAGACGAATCTATCGGACATGCGGAGCATTTCCCAGTGGAAAGCCCACCAACACAAAGTTCTCCCTTTAATAAACGGAAAGTTGCAGATGACGATGATGTTGGCAGTGCAAAAAGACCTAAGACTTCGGAAATTAATTTCGTCGGCGGATATGGGCTTCCTTTATTTGTTGACGAATCTCTCGAGTTGAATTCGTCAAAGTCTGACAGTGCTGGTTTTTCGAAGTTTGCGATCATCTTGTGACGATTATGTTACGAGCCTCTTCGGACCCACCATGTCTCCCCCTGGAGGAACCGTGGCATTACGGTTCGCATCCTAGGCAAGGCGGCGCCTTTGGAACCCTCTTTTAAGAGAGGCCTTGTTGATTTTTTCATTCTTTAACCATATCTCCTTTTAAGATTAGCTAAATACCTTAGTGTTATGACCAAACAAGCTTGGCCTATTGGCAGACAGTTGGAGGTTGTGCGGATTACCTCCGATGCAAAACTTAGGTCACGTAATATGGATCCGAATGGATCTACGGATCTAAACGGATCAATATAATATGGATCCGAATGGATTCTCGGATTTATAAGGATTACAGCAAATGGATCCGAATAGATTTTCGGATCCAAAGGGATCCCGTTTAAGATATATACGCTTATTATTTCCCATAATTTAGATAGTACCAGCTTATAATATAACTTGGTTACCTAAATTTACCTTTGTTATTATTAAACGTAATTATCGCTTTATTGCTTAAACTTTTACGATATTACTGTTAACATAAACCGTACGATTAGGTTTAATAATTGGTTAAGCTTATAGCCGTTATACGTTGTAAGTTTTTGTTTAGTAATACCGTTAAACTTTAAGCAATATCCAATACTGTTAGAATATCGATTGGCGCCGAAGCCACCGTTCCTACCCTAATCTAGCAGGTGCGAGAACGAGTCCAGTAATTTAAGGCACATATCCAGCAGCTTATTACCCAGGCCACCGCCGCCCTAGTCGATTCGGTATTAGCAACCGTTATTCCAAAACTTAAAGTCAAAAAACTTAAACTTTATGATAATATAAGAAACGTTTAAAGCTTTTTAACCCAGGCCAAAATATATCTACGATTAGAAAGGATCGAAGATAACGCTGACAAAATCCTTATCGTAATAAGATTTTTTAAAGGGAACGCTTTAAATTAGTTCAAGCTTACGCTACGCGATTACCTGGAAAATGCAAAAAAGATCAGAAAACGGTTACTAAAAATTTTTTCGAAAATTACGTTAATTTCGAATAAAAGTTTAATAACAATTTCGATAACCCGGACGCAAAATAAAAGGCTATACAGGACCTTTTACAGCTTAAACAAAAAAACTAACTTTTAAATATGCCGTCGAATTTAAAAACTTTATATCCAAAGCAGGATGGGTCGACGACGAAAACGATATCCTGATCGACGTCTTTTATAAAAAACTAAAAGACGATATTAAGAACGAAATTATCAAAATCGAACGACTTAACGTATTCGATAAATATATCGCTAAAGTTATAAAAATCGATAATTAACAGTTTAAACGACGATAAAACCGATGTAAATAGTTCGCCTTACGGTCCAAATTCTAAGGAACTAATCCGGGCCGAAAACGTTTTATATTTTCCATTTTTTGTAAAACTCAACTAAGGTTTATAAAATTAAAAGTTATTTATTTGAAAAATAAAAGATCCGTTACCTGTTATAACTGCGGTAAGCCCGGACATATTACGCAAAAATGCAAAAGCCCGAAAAAGGTAAATTAAGCTTTAATTTTTAAGAATTAATACAAAAAGAAACCTGGCGACAGAAAAACGATTAATATAATCCGTACTAAAAATAACGATAACCTTTTATTAAAGGTGTAATAAGGAATAAAAAAAGCGAAAAAGTTAATTTAAATAAAAGCTAAAAAGGTTAAAAAGTTAAAATTATTAAACTTATTATTACCCAATAATTACAAAAGCACGAAGGATAAAAAGAACTAAACAACGATAAGCCACTTACTCGTACACGGCAAAAACGGCAACAGAAAAATAACCAGTTAATGTTTAACGTATAACTAAAAAAGTACTAAAAATAAGACGAAAACCTATACCTAAAAGAACCCGATCGGCACGGAAAGCTTTACGCGGTCAGCTATCGACGACCGCAGTACGAAATATACGAGGATGAAAAAGAATATATCGCGCGAAAAATTATGCGTATATAGCGACAAGGCTTCGATTTTAAAAATCGAACTAAAAGTAATCCTAAGAATTAAAGGTAATATCGCTATATACGAAAAGCCGTAACGATAAAAGAGATCGACGAATTGGCAGCTATTAAAAACTGGCCAAAAAGCAAAAACTGCCTTATATATAAACCCCAGTACTATTACAAATAATATAATTACCAAACGCAGGAAGAATTAATTTAAAAAACAATAAAAATACATTACCCAAAAAAAATCACATATTTACGGATCTAGCTAGCCTTTACGGAAAACACAAAAAAGCAATCAATTATATAAAAAAAAAATTCGCTTCTTTTTAAGTTAAAGCTAGAAAACCCTAAAGCCAAAATACATCACCAAAAAAACGTTCTAAAACCAAGTAAAATATTTAACAGCAACGCTACGCCGACAAAAGCAGTAATTAAAATAAATCTAAAACGAAAACAAAAAATTAAAAGAAAAAATCCAGTAATTCGAAAACAACCCAAAAAACCCAAGCTACCTGTAATAAAGCCCTAAGCTGGCAGAAATAAAGGTGGACAACAATACCTTAAAAGGGTTTTAAATACGATACGAACAATACGAAAGAAACTTATTACGATATAAATACGAATTAAAAACAAACGATATACCGCATTTGTAAATTGCAGCGTAACAAAAGGCAGTTATATCACCTTAAAAATAGTTTACAAACTATAGCTACTATAAAACAGTAAGAAATACCTTTACGAGGTCGAAAACGCTGAAGGTCAAACGTTTAATTACGACGATAAATAAATCCGATATAAAATTAATTACCTTAAAACCTTTATCGAAGAAAAAAGATAAACTATTAATTTCGACGTTATCGCTATCAAGGATTTCGATTTAATCCTAAGTTTGCTATAATTAAAATAATATAACCCGGCTATTAACTGGAAAATTCGTAAAATAAATTACGGCCTATTTTTTAACGATAAGCCAAACGACAAAAGATTTTAACATTCGATCGATAAGGTAAACGAATACAAGCATAAAAAAACGGCAAAAACCTTACTACCCAAAAACATACAGCATATTTAAAAAAAAAGGTATAACCGAAAAATACGACGCATTATTGCCAACCTTAAAGTAAAATTCAGGTAAATAAATAACGATTTAAAACGACCGCCCGAAAAGCTACCAAAATAAAAGGTTAAAATATTTCCATAATATTAAAAATACGACAAGTTATTTAGCAAAAAACTTAACATTAAATTGCCAAAACATAACGAATAAAATTACGAAATAATTTTTAAAGATAACAAAAGTACCGCCTTTTATCTAATATACAACCTAAATTATACAGAACTATACGTATTTTGCGATTACCTCGAAAATAAGCTTTAAAAAGGATGGATTCGACGTTTCAAATTTAACAGCTAAATACCTTATATTCTTCGTATCAAAAAAAAAGGGAACGCTTCGATTAATAATGGATTATCGACAATTTAACGACATTACCGTTAAAGATAAAACGCCGTTACCATTAATCACTGAAATAAAAGATCGCTTACAAGAAACAAAATGGTTTATAGCTATCGATTTTCGAAATAGCTATAACATAATTCGGATTAAGAAAAAACACGAATGAAAAATAGCCTTTAAAACAAAATATAGCTTATACGAATACCTAGTTACCCTTATAGAACTAAATAACGCACCAGCGACCTTTTAACGAATAATAAACTATATGCTAAAAAAATACCTAAATATTTTCGTTATTTGCTACCTCGACGACATTCTTATTTACGCGGAAACGGAAAAAAAGCACGAAAAATACGTTTATCAGGTTTTATAAGCGCTGCAAAACGCCAAACTTTTGGTCAATACCGAAAAAAGCCATTTTCCCAAACAAAAAGTCGAATTCCTAAAACATATTATTACGCCAAAATGTGACGTCTATGGGCTTAACCAACTATTAAACCTAGTCGTACGGTTTATGTTGGCAGTGGTATCGTGGGAATCTAAGCAATAAAGCGATAGTTACGTCTGGTAATAGCAGATATAGATCTAGGTAACCAAGTTATAATTGCAAGCTGGTACTATTTAACCTAAACTGTAGAAAATAATAAGCGTATATATATTAGTCTTGGCTTAATGGACTTAAACCGGCTTAAACCTGATTACAATAAGCGACCCTTTTTAAATCTATTAAGCCCCTTTAGGCCATTATCCTGGCTTAACCAGCTTAAGGCGCTAAGCTCTTGTTAACTTAATTAAATATATTAAACTGGTTTAAGCCAGTTACGTAACTTGAGGCTTACATCGGAGATATGTCCTATAACTTCCGACCGTCTGTTAATCGAACCAAGGCCTTTGGCCATGATACGATCTTCCTTTTTTTAGGATTTTTGCCTTTAAACATTAATTTGTTTATCGTATTTGTTTGGTAAGTAACTTCCTTTTTTTTATATTATTTTTTTATTATTTAACTGCTATATCAGGTCGTATCGAAAAGTAAAAATCTTACAAACGTAAAAACGCCTTAGCTTTGTTAGAACGTGTTAGTCGTTTTGGTTTCGATATGTGATTTCTTGTTCCTGCTGTAAGTTTAAAAACGAAACTTGAAAGGTTTATTTTAACTTTGGGAAATGCGCGCGCTGTATTTAATACGGTAGTTCTTGCGACCTTTTTAGGCCTTCCGAATCGAAGTATCAAAAGTTAATAAATAAAGAAAATCGGCTGAATTTCCAGGAACGTTTCGTTAAAAAGGAATTGCTTTCCGTCCAGGAACGTTTTAATAAGCACCAACGTCGTTTTATCGAGTTGCAGCAAAATTTTAATAAACTGTTTGGTCGTTTGGTCCGTTTGCGGAACCAGAAAAAACTATTACGAAAACGTAGGGCTAAAATGTTACGTAAAGGTATCGAAGGTACGGAAGCGATAAAGAAGTTCGGACGTTTGAAACGCAAATAACAATAATTGAAAGCCGAGGTAATATTAACGTAAACTTTTATGCCTACTAACTGGCCTGTTATCAAAGGAACCGATTTGGCGTTGCTGGATGGCGTAAACTAAAATACTTTTAACTCTGGCGCTTCCGGCGTTACTGGTAAAAGTTCTTCAGAAAGCGCTAGGCGTTTGTAAGGTTTTTCGCGGATTCCTAGGTATTTTCGGAATTTGGGTAATCTTTTTACTTAATTAGGTACTAGGTAAATCCTTTTTCTTTGCGTATATTCAGTACTTTTTTTACTTCGTAAATTAGTACATCCTTCATAATTTCTTTATCCTGGTTTGGTCCTGTATTAGCTTTAATTATATCTGCTGCTAACTTTAATAATGAAATATAAAAAACTGGATAAAGCTTAACCTTTAGCAGTAGCTCCAATTTATAATTGTTTTTTAAGATTTCTTTAACGATCTTATATAGGCCGATATATTTAATAACGAATTTTTTATTTAACCTTTTAATTTAAATGTTTTTGGTAATTAAGTAAACTATTTCCCCCTTTAAAAAAATTAATCCCTTTAATTTTTTTGGGTTATAATATTTGCTTATTTAGTTACGTACGAAATTAAATTTTGATTTTATTTTTGCGTATAGTTATTTTAGCTGTTTTGAAATAAGAATTGCTTTAACGTTAATTAGTCCATCCTTATATAAATCTTAGTAAACTTTAGGTATAAATACAAAATTAGTAATTGCTAACGTTATTTTAATGCTTTTGTAATAATTAATATTATAAGCTAACTATGTAATTAGTAACTTTTCGACCTAATTATTTTGCTCGTAATTAATATAACATCGTAAATACGTTTTTAACGTTTAATTAATTCTTTCCGTTTATCCGTTTATTTAAAGTTTAAATGCGTTAAATAATTTGTAATTTAATTTAAATTAAGCTATTAATCCTTACCAAAATTTTGAAATAAAGGTAATACTTTTATCCGAAATAATTTCTGTTAAAAGACCTTAAATACCTAAAATATATCTAAGGAAAATATATACGTATTACTTTATATCGGTATCTTTATTATAGAGTAAAAAATAAAAAAATTTCGTAAATCGATCAACGATTACGAAAATGTTATCGTAATATATTTCTATAGCTGGATCTTTTAACAAAGGAAATTTAATAATAAAGTTAAATATAATCGAATCCCATGGTCGTTCGGCGACTGGTAAAAGTTGTAATTCTTCGTAAGGCTTATATCGTCGTACCTTTGCTTTAACGCAAATATCGCATTATCGTAATACTTTCTAAACTGTAATTTTCATCTTAAAAAAATAATATGTTCTTTATAAGCGTTTTAAGGTTTTGTAAATCTTTAAGTATCTATATATAAGGCATTCGTATACGTTTTGTATTAAGTTCTTTTATAAATTTTCGAATACCTGTATTTTATTTATTTAATGCTTTACTAAATAATTAGCATTATATTATTAAATACGTTAATATATATCAGCTGGTATCGCTTATATCGCAGCAATTCGTCGCTATTTTAAATATCTCTCGGATATAATATCGAAAATTATCTGCTATACCTTAACTTTAAGTTCTTCCAGATCAGGTCGTTTGCTAAATACGTTTGCTTTGCTATTTTCTAATCCTTTTCGATAAATAATAACGTAATCAAATTCAAAAAAGCTTTTACGTAACGCAATTATTTTCCGACAAGTTCTCGTATCGTAAAAAAATAAATAATATTCTTATAATCCGTATATACCTTAATTTAATATATATTACCTTTAAAATAATATCTAAATTTCTTAAAAGCTTTAACGATAATTAAAAATTCCTTATCGTAAATAAGATAATTTAATTCGGCTCCATATAGCTTATAAAAATAAAACGCAATTAAATAAAGTTTTTCTTAATCGTCGCAATATCCAACTACAACTCTTAAAACGTAATCCGAAATATCGGTTTCTAACTTAACTAGTTGCTTTAAATCGTCGTACATAATCAATACTAATTTACTAATAAAAGCGTTTTTAATTTATTAAAAAGTTATTTCCTTTTTTAAAATCCATTTAAATAATTTATCCTTTTTGGTAAATTCCGTTAATAATATAACCATTTTGCTAAAATTACGTATAAATCGTCGGTAATAATTAACAAATCCAAAAAATATTTGTATTTCTTTAACGTTAATAAGCTATACCTAATCCTTAACTGTTAATAGCTTTTTAAGATTTATGCGAATTTGTCCTAGCGTAATAATATATTCTAGGAATTTAACTTTTTGCTAGTAAAAATAACTCTTTTTAATATTAACCAAAAATTTAACGTCTTGTAACGCCTATAGGACCTAATAAATATCTTTTTCGTACTTTTCTTCCGTTTTCGAGTAAATAAGAATATCGTCGAAGTAATAAATAATAAAAATATCCAGGTATTTTTTCAGCATATAGTTTATCATTCGTTAAAAGATTGCTAATACGTTAGTTAATCCCATACGGGTAACTAGGTATTCGTATAGGCCATATTTCGTCCTGAAAACTATTTTCTATTCGTATCCCTTTTTGATACCAATTATGTTATAACTATCTCGAAAATCGATAGGTATAAACTATTTAGCTTCGTACAGGCAATTTTTTATTTTAATAATTAATAGTAACAGCGTTTTGTCCTTAACGGTAATATCGTTAAATTGTCGATAATCCACCATTAATCGAAACTTTCCTCCTTTTTTCGGTACGAAAAACATAAAATATCCGGCTGGTAATTTAAAACGTCGAATCCATCCTTTTCGAAGCCTATCTTTAAAATAATCGCGGAATACATATAACTTTGCATAGTTCAGGTTATATATATCGGATAAAAAGCGGTACTTTTGTTATTTTTAAGGATTATTCCGTAATTTTATTCATTATATTTTAATAATTTGATATCAAATTCTTTGCTAAATAACTTGTCGTACTTATGGTATTATGGAAATACCTTAATTATTTATTTTAATAACTTTTCGGGCGGTCGTTTTAAATCGTTATTTATTTGCTTAAATTTTACTTTAAGGTTAGTAATAATGCGTCGTATTTTTCGATTATGCCCTTTTTCTTTAATATATCGTATATTTTTAAGTAGTAAAATTTCTGCCGTTTTTTTATACCTGCATTCGTTTACCTTATCGATTAAATATTAAGATTTTTCGTCGTCTGGCTTATCGTTAAAAAATAGATCATAATTTATCTCGCAAGTTTTCCAGTTAATATCCGGATTATACTTTTCCAATTATGGTAAACTTAAGATTAAATCGAAATCCTCGATAACGATAACGTCAAATTTAATAGTTTATCTTTTTCCTTCGATAAAGGTCTTAAAGTAATTAATCTTATATCGGACTTATTTATCGTCGTAATTAAATATTTAACCTTCGGCATTTTCGACTTCGTAAAGATATTCCTTATCTTTCCATAATAACTATAACTCGTTAATTACTTCTGGGGCAATATAATTGCTTTTTATTACGTTATAATCCATAAATACGGTATATCGCTTATTTTTAATTCGTACTTATACCGTTATAGGTTTTTTTCGTACTGTTCGCATCGTATTTAAAGCCTTTTTAAAATATTGCTATTTACTTTCGTTTTTTCTGCCAGCCTAAAGCTTTATTATAAATAGCTTAAGTTTTTTAAGCTGTTCTTAAATTACTAAATTCTTTTTCTAAGTTTTTTGTTCTTATCTTAAATTTATTTTAACTACTGCTTTTGTTAATATAACGTTACTATCAAATATTCTACTTAATTCTAAAACGATTTTTTAATAATGTATTTTAACTTTAAGGTTTTCCAGCTTTAGCTCGAAAAAAGCGAATTTCCTTTTATATAGCTAATCGCTCTTTTAAGTCCTTCGTAAAAACTAACTAAATCCGTAAATCGGCAATTATTTTCTAATAATACTTTTTTACTATTCTTTAGATTAGTTTTTCCTACGTCTAGTAATCGTATTATTCGTAATAATATTAAGGTTTATATGCAAAGCAATATTTTCCTTTTAGCTAGCTCCTGGTTATTACTAGCTCGTCGATCTCTTCCATCGTTACGGCTTTTCGTATATAGCGATACCACCTTTAATTCCTAAGATTACTCCCAATTCGATCTTTAAAATCGAAGCCTTATCGCTACATGCGCATAATCCGTCACGCGATATATTTTTTCTCATTTTCGTATATTTCGTACTGCGGTCGTCGACAGCTAACCGCATAAAGCTTTCCGTACCGATCGGGTTCTTTGAAGTATAAGTTTTCGTTTTATTTTCGGTATTCCTTTAGTTATGCGTTAAATATTAACTAGTTATTTTTCTATTACTATTTTTACTATATACGGGTAAGTAGCTTATCGTCGCTTAACTTTTTCCATCTTTCGTACTCCTATAACCACTAGGTAAAAATAAATCCAATAATTTTAACTTTTTTAACTTTTCGAGCTTTTGCTTAAGATAACTTCTTAGCTTTTTTTATTTCCTATTGCATTTTTGGTAAAGGGTTATCGTTATTTTTGGCGCGGATTATATTAATCGTTTTACGGTTACCAGGTTCCTTTTTATATTCGTTTTTAAGAACTGGAACCTAATATACCTTTTTCGGATTTCTGTATTTTCGCGTAATATATCCGGGCTTACTGTAATTATAGCAGATAACGGATTTCTTATCTTTTAATTAAATGGCCCTTAATTTTATAAACTTTAATTAAATTTTATAAAAAGTAAAAAACGTAAGGCGCTTTCGATCTTAATTAATTTCTTAAAATTTAAACCGTAAGGTAAATTGTTTACGTCGTTTTTATCGTTGTTTAAATTATCGATTATCGATTTTTATAACCTTAGCGATATATTTATCGAATGCGTTAAATCGTTCGATTTTAATAATTTTATCCTTAATATCGTCCTTTAATCCTTTATAAAAAACGTCGATCAGGGTATCGTCTTTGTTGTCGACCTATTTTACCTTAAACATAAAGTTCTTAAATTCGACGGCATATTTAAAAGCTGGTCTTTTTTATTTAAGCTATAAAAAGTTCTATATAACTTATCGCTTTATATCTGGGTTATCGAAATTATCCTTAAGCTTTTATTCGAAATTAACGTAACTTTCGAAAAAAGTTTTAGTAACCGTTTTTTGGTCGTCTTTTATATTTTTTAGGTAATTACGTAACGTAAGTTCAAACCAATTTAAAGCGTCCCTTTTTAGGAATCCTGCTATAATAAGAATTCTATCGGCGTTACCTTCGATCTTTTCCAATCGTAGATATACTTTAACCTGGGTTAGGAAGCCTTAAACGCTTTCTGTACTATCGTAAAGTTCGAGTTTCTTAACCTTAAATTTTGGAGTAACGGCTGCTAATACCGAATCGACTGGGGCGGCGGCTTAAACAATAAGCCGTTAAATATAGGCCTTAAGCTATTAAACGCGTTTTTGTAACTGCTGGGCTACGGTAAAGACGGTAATTTCGGCGTTAGTCGACATTTTGATAATGTTAAATATTGCTTAAAGTTTGACGGTATTACTGAACAAAAGTTTATAACGTATAAACGGCTATAGGCTTAACTAACTATTTAACTTAATCGTACGATTTATGTTAGTAATAATATCGTAAGAATTTAAGCAATAAAACAATAATTACGTTTAGTAATAGCAGATATAAATTTAAGTAACTAAGTTGTAATTGTAAGTTAATATTATTTAACCTAAATTATAGGAAATAATAAGTGTATATATATTAGTTTTGGCTTAATGGACTTAAACCGGCTTAAACCTGATTATAGTAAGCGACCTTTTTTAAGTCCATTAAGCCCCCTTAAGCCATTATCCTGGCTTAACTGGCTTAAGGCGCCAAGCCCTTGTTAACCCAATCAAACATATTAAGCTGGTTTAAGCCAGTTACGTAACTTGAGGCCCATATCGGAAATATGTCCCATAACCTCCGACCGTCTGGCAATCGAGCCAAGGCCTTTGGCCATAACACAAAACAAATTCGCATAAACCCTAAAAAGCTATCAGCAGTTAAGGATTAGGTACAGCCTATTAATATTAAAAAAATATAAGCATTCTTTAGATTCGCCAATTATTACCGACGATTCATACGCAATTTCAGCAAAATAATTATGCCATTAACGGAACTTATTAAGAAGGAAAAACCGTTTAAATAAACTCCAAAAAAAAAAGTTTAACTTTCCAGCAAATCAATAACATCTTTACCAGTAAACTAATATTAATCATATACGACCTAAAGCGACTAGTTAAGCTAAAAACCGATACTTCGGACTATACCTTAAGAACTATAATTAAATATCGAAACGACCAAGGAAAACTTTACCCGATTACATTCTATTCCTATAAGTTATATAGAGCAAAATTAAATTATCCTATCTACGATAAGGAATTTTTAACTATCGTTAACGGCTTTAATGAATTCAAACATTATTTCAAGAGCAACATATACCAAATTAAGGTATATACGGATCATAAAAATATTACATACTTTTTTACGATACGAAAACTTATCGGAAGATAATTGCGTTACGTAAAAAGCCTTCCTGAATTCGATTACGTTATTATCTATCGAAAAGGATTAAAAAATAACAAAACAAACGTACTTAATAAACGACCTAACCTAGAAGAACTTAAGGTGAAGGTATAATAAACAATCTTCGATATTACACCCGAAAAATACCTAAAATAACGACGAATTGTTGCGATACGAGCTATATTACTTGATATACATTAACGTATCCAGCAATATAATATTAATTAACCAGCAGAATACCAAATAAACAAAATACAGGTACCTAAAAACTTATAAAAGGACTTAATACGGGATATATACGAACATCCGGTATATAGACACCCAGAAATTTACAAAACCTTAAAACGCTTATAACGGATATGTTACTTTCTTAAAATAAAAACTACAGTACAAAAGGTTATACGGTAATGCAATATCTACGCCAAATCAAAGGTACGACGACATAAACCTTACGGAGAATTACAACCTTTACCAGTCGCCGAGCGACTATAGGATTCGATCACATTTAACTTTATTACCAAACTTCCTTTACCAAAAGATCCAGCTATAAAAATACATTATAATAGCATTTTCGTAATCGTTAATTAATTTACGAAATTCTTATATTTCTTACCGTATAATAAAAATACCGATGCAAAATAATTAACGTACATTTTTCTTAAACATATTTTAAGTACTTATAAACTTTTAATGGAAATTATTTCGGATAAAGGTATTACCTTTATTTCGATATTTTAGCAAGGATTAATAGCTTAACTTAAATTAAATTACAAATTATTTAACGTATTTAAACCTTAAATAAACGGATAAACAGAAAAAATTAACCAAACGTTAAAAACGTATCTACGATACTATATTAATTACGAACAATATAACTGGGTCGAAAAGTTACCAATTATATAATTAACCTATAATACTAGTTATTACGAAAGCATTAAAATAACGCCAGCAACTATTAATTTTAGTTTTATACTTAAAGTTTACCGAGATTTATACACAGATAAACCAGCTAATGTTAAAGTAATTCTTACATTAAAATAGCTAAAATAATTATACGCAAAAATAAAATTAAAGCTTAATTTTATACGCGATTAAATAAATAAATATTACAACCAAAAAAAGTTAAAGGGATTAACTTTTTCGAAAAGGAAGATAATTTACGTAGTTACCAAAAATATTTAAATTAAAAGACCAAACAAAGAATTCGATTTTTAATATATCGGTCCATACAAAATCGCTAAGAAAATCTTAGAAAATAACTATAAATTAAAGCTACCGCCGAAGGTTAAACTTTATTCAGTTTTTCATATGTGTTTATTAAAGTTAATAGTAGATATAATTAAAGTTAATACGGAACAGAACGAAAAAGTTATAAAAAATGCATCAGTTTACAAAACAGAAAAAATACTGGATATACGCAAAAAAAAGGACTTACCTAGTACCTAGTTAAGTAAAAAGATTACCCAAACTCCGAAAATACCTAGGAACCCGCAAAAAACCTTACGAACGCCTAACGCTTCCTAAAGAATTTTCACCAGCAACGCCGGAAGCGCCAGGGTTAAAGGTATTCCAGTCCGCGTCGCCCAATAACGGCCAATTAGTATTTTTAACCCCAGGCCATTCTGAAAAGTCTATAGCTTGCGTAGCTTGTACGGCCCGCAAAGCCGTTTTACGTTCCAATCTTTTCTGCTTTTCCAGTTCGTTTAAAAACTAAAGCCCACGATTTACTATTTTAACACCTTTAAACCGAAGGAATTTTTGCTGATGCCGTAATCGCTGGAAACGGGCGATCGCTTTATTTTTTTTTTTTACGATTAAAACAACCGTTTTTCGGCCAAAATTTCCTCGCGTTTTAAACGTTCCGTTTCTTTAGTAATGTTGCACAAAAAATTAAAAGGAATACCCGACCGATTGTAAGTTCTTTTCTTTAAAACGCAGTTCTTACAACGAGCTACGTTCTTTATTATAACATATTTTCCTTATGTTTAAAATACGCAAAATAAGGCATAACTTCGAAACCTTAGTTTTAAATGTAAGCAGCTAAATCTTCGCGTTTTTCCTTTTAGTTAAAACGCTTACAAAATATCTGTTTTTTAATACGGTTAAGTATAACGACGAAAAAAGCAGAAAATAATAATATAAAAAAGAGAAAATTACTTACCAAATATATACGACAAATAAATTAATCTTTAAGGGCAAAAATCTTAGAAAGGGGAAAATCGTATTATAACTAAACAAGCTTAACCTATTAGCAAACAGTCGGAGGTTATGCGGATTACCTCCGATACAAAACTTAGGTTACGTAATATAAATCCGAATAGATTTACGGATCTAAACGGATTAATGTAATATGGATCTGAATAAATTTTCGGATCTATAAAGATTACAGCAAATGGATCCGAATGGATTTTCGGATTTAAAGGGATCTCGTTTAAGATATATACGCTTATTATTGTAACGAACCTGTCATACATCCACCTGGAAGTATGAGCAGTATCCGAAATGGGGTCTTGATTTGCAGGTAACAATAGTGCGAGGAATAATTTAGTTGCTTGTTCGTTAAAAAGGTTTGCGGATTTTTCCCTTAATCGAAGAACGGTACCTTTGATTGAAGGCTTAGATTGATAGCTAAAGAACGAAAATTAAGTTGGTGTTATTTATATAAGGGTTCTGTCCATTATATATTCCTTTGATACTGAGTAAGTATACCTGTAATTTTTTTGGCTTTATTAGATTACTTAAATCCTTTGATTTGGTTAATTTGTTAGATTAGATAGATTACGTAGTTACGTAATTTGACAAGGATTTACTTACTGTAAGAGTTTTTTTTAATACGGACCGTTAAGTAGACCGTAATATTAATTTTTCTTTTTAGGATTTTTGTCCTAAAGATAAAAATGTAAATGTTTCCCTATTTCCAATTGAAACTGTTTTTTTTGATTATTAGCTTACTATAGCGGGTCGTATAGAAAAACAAGCGCGTAAGGTACGTACGAATTAACGTTAATTTCGTAATAGCCGTTCGGACTTTATCCGTACTTATGGTTTTAAGATTTTACTTTATTCCAGTTGTTTATTATTTGGAAAGGAATAGTGTTATATGATAAAGGGTTCGTTGAATTATTATTATTGTACTTGTTGTTAACGTTATTGTAACGGAAACGCCGTTGCTATATTTTTTTTGGAAAATATTAAGTCGGAGCGTAACCGTTTTCAGGAAAAGCGTTGTACTGCCGAGGATGAACTCGTAGAGTTATAACGCAAATTTTAAGAAGAAATATTAAAAAGAATAAATAAACTGCAGTGGCTGCGTCGTTAAAAAAATATTCTGAGGAAAAAGGTACTTGAAATATTGAAAGAAAGTTATAAATTGGACCAGTTGGAAAAAAAAGAAAGAATAGAAGAAAAGCAGCAGCGTATAAAGGAAAAGTAAGCGCGGCTTGCTTCGGAGATTAACGTTAATATGAAGGCGTTTGCTTTTTTCGATTAAAGCGCCGAGGGTTTGGATCTAGGGGTTGGATTACTGTCGCCTGCGACCTTGGCCGCGTTGGAAACGGTCGGTTAGGATTTTGGCGGTAAAACGTTTTAATTAGGTTTTTCGTATTCGTTAAATGCTTGAAGGGTTTTTAAGTGTTATTTTTAGGTAGGTAGTTTTTTTATTTAACCAGATATTGAGTTTTGTTGTTAACTATTCTTAAGTCCAGTATTTTTTCGACTTCGTATTCGTCGGTATTTTCCTTAATTTCCAAGTTTGTTTTTAGTAAGGTGTTATTGGATGCTGGTTTTAGTAGGGAAATATAAAAAATAAGGTGTATTTTTATTATTTTGGGTAGCGACAGTCGATAGTTGGTTTTGGAAATAATTTCGTTAATTTTAAACGGACCGAGTTTTTTGAAATTAAGTTTATTATTAGGTTTTTTGGTTTTGATTTGTAAGATGTTTAAGGTTGCGTTTTGTTTTTAGCGTAATAAGTAAATTTTGTTTCTTTTTGATAAAATTAATTTTTTAAAATATTTTTTTTTATAATATTAAATTATCCGTTGTTAAAGAAATTGCAGTTTAATTTTAAAACGAACTTGGATAGTTTTAATTTTAAATGTTATTGTTTTTGTTTTGGAAGTTATTAAGGTAATTTTCGGAACTTTATTAAGTACTTGTTTTAATGGTTAAGTTTTTACGTTTTGTTTATATATAGCTGTATAAGGTAAAACGTTTATATTTTTGTTAACGGATATATTATAAATTATTTATGCTAATAGGAATAGTTTTACTTAATTATTTTGCTAGTAATTAATATAACTTTTCAAATATTGTTTTAGGGTTTAATTTAATCGTTTTGTTTATTTATCGGTTTAAAGGTAATACGTTATAAAAAATTTAAATTTAGCGTTAATTTGTTTAAAAAAATTAATGCTAAATTTAAAAGTAAATAATTTGTTTTTGTTTAAAATGATTTTTTTTAAGATTTTATTTTTGTCGAGATAATATTTTACGAATACGTAAGTTAATTATTTTGTTATTATATTTTTTTTAAAAGGTAAGAAATATTTATATTTAGTAAGTTTGTCGACGATTACCTATATTCTGTCGTATTGGATTCCGGTAACGGGGTTTTTGGATAGGGGTAAATTGGTAATAAAGTTTTAAGTTATGATGTTTTATATTTTGTTTAAAATTTTTGTAAGTTATAATAGTTTATATGGTTTATAACGAATTATTTTAACTTTGTTGTAAACGTTATAGTTTTTAATTACTTGTTCGACGGTTTTTCTAAATTTTGGGAAATCGTACTTTTTTTAAAATCGTTTAATTGTTTTGAAAATTCCTTAATATTTATATAACGGGTTTTCGTGAAATTTTTTAACAAATTATTTTTGTTATTTTTGTAAAACGTAAATTTTTCCGTAGTATAACAGTTAATTTTTAAATTATTTTTTTAATTATTTAATTTTTATTTATTTATTAAAATTATAAGAACTTTTAAATTAGGCCAAAAGTTCGGAAATAAGTTTTTTTAATATTTTACATAATTGTAAAGTACTTTTTTTTATAAATTGTAATATTTATATATGTCGTTTAAAGATTTTAATATCGTAATTTCCTTTTCGGTTTAAAATATTTGTCTAGATATTTTCCTTTTTTTTAATATGGTAAATTTTAAAATTAAATTTAAATAGGAAAATTATTTAATTTTTATATCGTTTGTTAAAATTTTAAGTTGTTATAAAATAAGTAAAACTTTTATGGTTAAAGTAAATGTTAAAAAGTTTTTTGGTTTTATTAAGATAAAGTTTTTATTTATTAAATGCTATAATAATTATTAATAACTTTTTGTCGTAGATGGGGTATCGTAATTTTGTATTTTTTAGGGTTTTGAAGTAATAAGTTATTGGATATTATTTTCCGTTATTTTCCTATTATTTTAGGATTATTTTTAAGGTTTTATTTAATGCATTAATTTTTAATCGTTTTTTTTTTTTTGTAGTTAAGTAATTTTATAACGGGGGTATTAATAATTTGGTTTTTAAGTATTTGTATTACTTTTTTGGTTTTCTTTAAAAACTTAAACTTTTTTTTAGTATACTTTTTAATAGTAAAGTTCGTTAAAAGTTTAGCGATTTTTCCGAAATCTTTAATTAAGCTGTGTACGTAACCCGTAAATCCTAAAAATTGTCGGACGTTAGTGACGGTCGCCTTATCGGGAATCGGCCAATTTTTAACTGCTTTTATTTTAAAGTTTTAAATTTAAATTTATTTTGGAATAATAATAAAATTTAAGAAGTTTAATTTTTAGGTATGTTATACGTTTTTTTCGGCATTAATTAATAAGTTTACTTTTTCGAATATTTCCAGTATTTAAGCGATATATTTTTTATATTTTTTTAAGGTTTTAAAATAAATAAAAATATCGTCCAAATAAACGAATACGAATTTGTTAAAGAACTTTCGTAAAATAATTATTAATATATATTGGAAATTAATAGGGGTATTAATAAGTTTCTGGGGTATTACTTTATATTTATAAAGTTTATAAATTGTTTTAAAGGCGGTTTTTTATTTTTCGCTTTTGGTTATTCGGATTAAGTAATAATCGTCCGGTAGGTTTAACGCCGTAAATTATTTGGCTTTGTTGATATTTTCCTTTATAGTATCCATAAAAATAAAAAGGTATTTATTTTTAATAATAATATTGTTTAACTGGCGATAGTTATGGACTTTTCGCTATATAAAATCTTTATTTTTGTCGATTTTAATTTTTTTATCCTTTATTTTAGGTATTATTATAACGGGGTATCCTACGGGAAATTCGGATTTCTGTATATATTCGCGTTCGAAGTTTTGTTGTAAATTTTTGTATAAGGCTTTAGCCTTTTTTGGATTTATGTGGTAAATTTGGTAAAATTTTAAATAGTATCTTTTTTTAATAGGAATTTTGTAATCTTATTAATTATAGTCGGGTAATTCCTTTCGTATTTGTTCTTTAAATAGTTTTTTAAACCTTTCGTATTTAAGGGGTACCTTAACAGTTAGGTTTATTATTTTGGCTTTTCGAATTAAGTAATAAACTTTTCGGAATTTCTTATTTAAAGAAGCAGTAAGATAATTCCAAAAAAGTTTTTGGGTTTTCTAATCGATATAAGGGTTACTGGAATGGAACTACGGCATTTTAAGGATAATGTCGTATCTTGAAATATCGGCTACGTCCAACCTGATTTTTTCTAAATGTTCTTAAATTTGTACGGGAAGTTTTTCCGTTTTTTTTGAAAATTCGTCCACTTTTATACTTGGATAAGCTTCCGTCGACTGTAAGTAGTTTGTACGATTTTAGCTTATATCTCCAGGGAATCTGATAACTTTTTGCAACCGATAATAAAATGAAGTTTTCTTTTGCTTTTAAATCGATTATAGCCTTAAATATTTTGTTTTCGTACTGGAAAGGAATTTCAATTTAATTATGTTATCCAGTTTTTGCTTCGTATAAAGTTTTGTAAGTTAAAGTTTTTCGATACCTTAATTTCGAAGGCTTACGTAATTTTTTAATTTGTTAATTTTGTTAATTAAAAGGCGTCTTTATTTTCGGGCTTTTTTAATTGCATATTTGAAATACTTATCGTCTATGCAAGTGAATTACTTTTTTTTGCCAATCTGGCAAATTAATCTTAAAACTTTTACTTTTAATATTTAAAAGAGTTTTGGTTTTGGGAATAAGATTTCCGAAAAACTGGCTCCCATATTTAAAATTTTATGCATTATATATAATATAGGTACATAACATAGGTATCTTTATGCAATAACTCTTTAACTTCGAGCCGATTCGGGATAAAGGTAATAAAATCGGGGGTATTTTAGCTATTTAAAAGTTTTAATGCATTTGTATTTATCGTCGGGTTTAATAGGTATTTCTTTAACCTATCCGGGCCAATAGTCGTTATCTTCCTTAATACGGAAGTAAGTTAAATAATTATCGTTATAATATACAGAGAAATAAAGGAAATCGTAATTATAAGTTGGTCCTTTATCTTTAGGAGCCTTAGTAGGTTCTGGTAATATCGGGTCGTATATTACCGTATTAAAACGCAACTAGCTATGTTTATTATATATTCTGTACTCCTGTTTATTTAAATAACAAGTATATCCTAACCTTATAGCTATTTTGGAAGTTTTTTATCCGGGATAATATTTGTAAACTTTAATTGTTTAATTCTAATAAGTCGGGTAACGTTCGTACTTTAGGTCGTTATTTTGTTCGTAATATATAGTTGTAATAATAAATTTTCGTTGGAAGGAAATAGAACTAATTTCCTTTTCTTCTTTACTTTCGCTGTTTGATTTTTATTTGGTTATCTTAACCTTTTTTTAGAGTTAAGGAATCCCTTTTTTCTTAAAGTCCCTTTTTGCTAAGGAATGATATTCGCTTTTATAATGGCCTTTTTTGTTACAGTTAAAACATTTAACATTCGACTTATCTTTCCTGGGCTTCTTTAAAACAGTGTTTGTTTTTTTCTGGGATCTGCTTTTAATTTTATCCTTTTGGAACTTGCTGCTTAAACTTTGGTTATTTTTTTTATTAAATCTTTTCTTCTTTAAGTACCTTTTAAAAGTACGTCGATCGGCAATGATAGTTTTGTTAATATAATTTTGGAAAGGGTTAATTTTAAGTATTTTGTATATTTTATCCTTAACTTATAACTTTAAACCGTTATAAAAGGGATAAAATAGCGCGCTTTTTGGGAAATTGGAAATTAACGTAAGGCGATTAAACTTAGTCGTATATTCGGCTGCTAACTTGGTTTGCTGAAAAAGATGTAACTATTCGACCGCATGCTGTTCTTTGTCGGAATTTCCAAATAAAGCTCGCATTTTTTCTTTAAAATGTTTATAATCGCCGAAAACATAATTAGTTAGGTCGGAAAATTGGTTAAGGTAATTCATAAGGTAATCGTGCATAATAGGTTCAAACCATAGGAAAAATTTTTTAGTAAGCAGCTGAAAAATGGCTATTATTTTTTGGTAATCCTTCGTTAAAGAATTTTCATAGAATTTAAAGTAAAGTCTGGCCTGGATTAGGAATCCTTTTACGTTTGTGGTTCCATTATAAGGCTTTAAAAGGGTTAGTTTATAACCTTTAACTTCCGGCATTCTATAATAACTAGGAAAGGGAATAATGCTTTTGCGAATTTTATTTGCACTAAATAAAAGTAAGGTTAAAGATTTTTGCTGTCGGATAAATTTGGCATTTTTATTTTTTAAGGTTTTAACTTTTTTCGTAAAGGTATTTAGTTTTTCGTTAATGGTAAGTTCTTTTTCTTTACCCTTTTGTTTTTTGGTAAGCTATTTTTCCTTCTTTTCCTTTGCATTAAATCCATAAATTTTTATGGTATTTTTTGCCGAAATAAGTTGCTGCAAAAGTTAAAAAGAAAAAGGTTTTCCTTAAGATCGGGTAAAGAGAGGTATTATGTTATCGATTAAGAAAAAAAAAATTTTAATAAGTAATAAATTGTTTAATTTTATTATTAATCCCTTACTAGCTAATAACGGTAATCGGGTATGTTGTTTATTTTCTAAACGTCGTCCTGTAATATCGTTTTTATTACGTTTAAGAAAGTTTATGCTTAACTAAACCTTAAATCATTCGTCGGCTATTAATTAAGGAGTTATCAAAATGTAACGAACCTGTTATATATTTACCTGGAAATATAAGCAATATCCGAAATAAGGTTTTAATTTACAAGTAATAATAATGCAAGGAATAATTCAGTTATTTATTCGTTAAAGAAATTTGCGGACTTTTCCCTTAATCGGAAAACGGTACTTTTAATTAAAAGCTTAAATTAATAACTAAAGAACAAAAACTAAGGCGGTACTATTTATATAAAGGTTTTATTTATTATATATTCCTTTAATACTAAGTAAATATACCTGTAATTTTCTTGGCTTTACCAGATTACCTAAATTCTTTAATTTGGCTAATCTGTTAGATTAAACAGATTACGTAATCACGTAATCTGACAAGGATCCACTTACTATAGGAGTCTCCTCCAATACGGACCGCCAAGTGGACCGTAACAATTATTTCCCATAATTTAGATAGCACCAGCTTGTAATACAACTTGGTTACCCAGATCTACCTCTGCTATTACCAGACGTAACTATCGCTTTATTGCTCAGATTCCCACGATACCATTGCCAACATAAACCGTACGACTAGGTTTAATAGTTGGTTAAGCCCATAGCCGTCACACTTAGTTAAATAAGCGAGGTTTTTATTATATTAGATTAATAAATAACGGTTGGAAGTTGTGACGGCTATGGGCTTAACCAACTATTAAACGTAAATCGTACGGTTTATATTGGCAGTGGTATTGTAGAAATCTAAGCAATAAAGCGATAATTACGTCTAGTAATAATAGATGTAAATCTGGGTAATTAATTATTATTGCAAGTTAATGCTATTTAGATTATGGGAAGAACTTTTTTTAAATTTCTCTTTACCACTTTTTTGACCTGATTATGCTATTTATAACTCCTTTTAACTTAGATTAAGTTTTGACTTTTAAGTTTAGTTATACCATAATAACTTTTATTGCCCCTAGATCGGATCGAATTAACTTAAATCGTAAGTTGGAAAGTCGTTTGTTAGTTCGGGTAATTTTGGCGCTTAAGGATGCTAGCGATACGTACGTATGGATTATTTTAAAGCGCAAATATTATTCGTCCTTCGTGGTTATTACGCTTAAGGCTGTTAAGAATAACCATAACAATTTTCTAATTTCTTTTTTAAAAAAAAATTATTTTCCTTTTTTTTAATATTTTTAATGGCCGACTTTAACATAATTTTTTTAACAAGTTATTAATTAAGGCGAAATTTAATAAAGCGAATAAAGAAAGGAAGCGTTTAATTCGGAAGCATAATCGCGCGGCAAAACGTAAGCGTACGTATAAAAAGCAAGCGTTTTCTTTAAACGTCCGGGATTTTAATTATAATTAAATTAAGATTTGCTCCGGATATGGGAAACGTTTTGTTAACCGAAAGCGTTATTTACGGCACGTATACGACAAGGTAAAAAAGCTTAAGCCATAGCTTAAGGTTGAGGTTACCGGCGAGGCGAAGCAAGCGCGGAAATAACGTTATCGAAAAGTGTCAGATATAGAAGACATCAGATGTGTTGTATTAATTGGCTAGTTGCGTGCATTCTAGCAACGCCTACTGATCTTTGAAGTAGTCTAGCCACGGAGCATATATTTTCCGATCAAAGGGAGCCTTTCCGTATATGGGGTGCTAGCGCATCCCCTGCTAGCTGACACACCCCCTCAACGCCTTAACGCAGTTACGGCGTTGACCGTCACATTTCATCACTTCCTAAAGCCGCAGCGTTCCATTTCACCTCTCCTCCGGCGATTAAGTTCGTCTAATTAGCCAATTCCTCCTTTAAAATCACCTACAGGTTGTTCCTCCGCCGATCGAGGGCTTCCGTAACATCCATTAATCCTAACTGCTCTTTGAAATACCTGAAAGAATTTCGTAATAAGGCCTTAGTTAATCCATTAGCCAGTATGTCGCCCGTAGGCGTATAGTTTACTTTGATCATATTTCTTTTTGCGGCTTTTCGTAATTAATAATTATATATATCTATATGCCGTAGTTTCGTTTATAATAAGGCGACGTCGGCGTTAATAAGCCGAATAATTTATCGATTATCGCATTACATATTTAACGGCCTAGCATTTAAGCTAACTTTCAGTTTTTTAATTAGTCGAAAAACTAAATAAAGCTTTTTTTATAACCTCCGTAAAGGATAATAATTTTACTTGTTCGCCCGTTATTTTATTATTCTACTAAATAACTTTATAACGTAAGCTTGGAAGGTTTTTCGATTAATCGAATTATCCGCGAAAAAAACGTTCCTTTAGGTATTTAACGAATCCTTATTTCCGAATTGCAGCGTTAGTATTTTGGTTCCGATTAGGTATAATATAACCTGATCGGCAGCTTTATAATATACGTCGTTAGGATTTAAGTTAAATCTGGTAGGTCGGAATACCGCAAAGGTTATATCGGATCGCGTATTAATTACTACGTACAGAATAAAACCGATTTTCTTTTAGTATTTATTAACAAACCTTAAATAAGCCAAATCAGAATTCGACAATAACTCGACGTTCGTTATTAATATATCTGGGAAGTTATTCAAACTTTCTTTTAGGATTCGGTTAACTAGCTTATTTATAAAGTTTAATTGGGAAAGCCAGATTTTTCTTTCAGTTTTATTTCTAATTATTTCGATTTTTAGGAACTACTGGAAGTTTTTGCCTTTTATAACGATATATCGCTTCCTTATCTGTTAAATTACCTGATCGACGAGGTCTTAATCCTTTTTGCGGTACGCCATAACGATATCGGCCACAAAAAAAAATTAAATAAATACCCCTTGTCGAATAAAATAATAAGGTTTATAAGGAACGGGGCTAAAACCTAGATTTTTAAACGTTCTAGTAAATTCCTTTTCCCAAAGCAGTAGTAATTCCCTTAATTTATATAATACCTTCCTAATTAGGAAAATTTTGCTACGATGCGGGTATTTTAAGGATATTTTTATGTATACTTTATAAGGTAGGTTAGCATTAACGAAAGCGTTTACCGCCTTATACTGCTTAAGCTTTAAGTCGAATTTAACCGCGATAGCGATTAAAGTTTTAAATAATTTCCCAGTTAAAGTAGATGTGTATGTATTGTCATAAGCGTTTTTAAGCTGTTAATCGTTCCGTACGACGAAACGTACCTTATATTTTTATAACTAATTATATTTATTAAATTTGTAAATATATATTTAAATATATTTTAGGACTTATTTCCTTTTAACAGAAAACTAATTAACAACTTTTCAGAATTGCATTTTTTTGTAAGTTTATAAATGCGCTTTTTCGGCCTTACGAAATAATTTTCTTAACGGATATGTATTTAACTTTTTATGGTTTCGCGGCGGTAGCGGTAAATCGTACTTATGTACCCGGTTTCGCGACTTAGGGATTTTATGTATTTTCGTATCGAAGTTTTTCCGATTAAGGTAGTGCGTATTTCGGGTAATTCTCTTCCTTAAATTTCCGTAATTTACCGGCCGATTATCGATCGTATTAACAAAATAAGCTAATCGTTTTGCGTTAAACGTAATTTTTTATATTTTGTAATCGTACCGATAATTATTCTTTCGACGCGGAACGTACGGGAAGTTTACGTTTATAACCCGTAAGGTACTTTCGTTTTTTATTGTTATTTTGGGTTAAACAGAACGATAAAAGCTTAAGGTTACTTTTATTACTTTCGCTGGCGTATTAATCGTAGCAGTTATCAAAGTAGACGTTGGTAGAGGTAATGGGCTAGGAGACGGAAATAGTTCGAATATAGCGGTCGTATAAGGGTGATTAATTTTATGCGAATAGGCTTGTTTTTCCTTATTCTGTACGTCTTGTACGCCTGTACCATTTTAAAGTTATTTTTCTTATTTAACTCGTAGCTGAATTATTCTGCTTAGGTTTTTGGTTTTTTTTTTTTTTTTTTTTTTTTTTTTGTATTTATATATTTGGGTAACCTGGGCCTTAATTAGGTAGTTTTACCTATCGCCGTAGCTTTTGTAGTTTCTTTTTTTGTAACGTGCAAAAGGTCGTTTTTTAGGTTTTGATATTACCTAAAAAGGTGGCCTTTTCGTTAAATAGTACGTTTCAAATGGCGATAACCTTGTTAATTAATGGGTTCTAGATTTCGTAGATATTCGTAGATCGGTAACCGACGAGAAACCCAATCCATGCCTTGGGGTTTAGCTTTTAAAGTTTTTGTTCTTTTTTTATGGCAGTAGTTGTTATAGCATAGGCTATATAGCTATATACTTGCAGGTAAGCCTGTTAAGGCTTCCGATTAAGTACTGTAATGCCGTCCCTATACGTTAGGTAAATATAGTAAACTTCGTATGGGCTTTACTAAAAAAGTACGTATTTGGGAGTACGGTTATATAGATATATTGCCGCTTTAAAGATATATACGATTAAAAACGAGGGTAACTTAACGCCATTTCGTATCGTAATTATTTTTTCTTTAATTATATTCCTTAAGCGCTTTGTATCCCCGTTCTAAGCCTGGATATGCGGTATTAAGGGTTTAAGTTTGATATTAAAAGGAAGCGATTAGAGCATATTTCGAAGCTGGTAATTTTTTAAGATTTCGTTATCGCATTCGAATACTTATAGGAAAACCTTGTTCTAGCTTTTTAAAACTCTTAGGAAATACTGGAACGTTATAATTAATATATTTTGCTTTCGATTCTTTAAGTAAATATCCCAAATATATCCTAAGTATTTGTCGGTTGTAAACATAACGTATTTGTCCTTTTTAAGGTTTTCTTCGAAATCTGTGAAGTCGATGGCAATTCGTTATCCTAATCGGAAAGCTTTTTTCTTCAGCTTGCGGCGTATTTACTTTTTAGCTTTCGCCTTGCTATATGCTTGGCATTCGATTGTTATAGAACCTTTTAAGCGGATTTCCTTTGTATAGGACTGCAATTGGGCGATTACTTCGGGCCTTAAGTATTTTAGTTTTAGGTGCTATATCGTATCGTTACCGATTCGTAAAGGTTTCGCTATATATAAGTTAACGTTTCGTCTGTAAGCTACGAAGGCCGCATGGATAATTGTTACGTTAATATCTTTGATAACGAACTAATCAAACTTATTTATTAACGTAGCAACCATTTAATTATACTTATTTCGAATAAAGTTGTTAGTTTTCCGATTATTCTATTAATACTCCTTCTTTCAGAGCTGCCGAAAAGATATTAGGTTATATGCGAAGTTTTCGTAATAGGCCACGTTATATAAACGTAACGCTTTAAGGCCTTTAAGGCTTTAAAGCAGTATATCTATTTTTCCATATCCTTTAATCGGAACAAAACTGTTCTCTACGTATATACCGTCGCCTTAGATCGTTATCTTATAATTTAGGAACCTGCTAATTAGGTTAAAGATATATATAGTAAACCTTAAATCTAAAATGGCCGAATTTCTTAAGGGGTAAAACGCGACGTTTATCGCATTACGTTAATCAGAAATTAAAAAATACGCCAGTATTCGTTTTACTTTTTTTAAGAATTAATTTATTTTTTAGGTAATTAATTTCTTTATAGTTTTCGACGGACGGTTAATTTCTTCCTTTAAGGATTAATCGGAAGCAATCCGGTTTTCGACCAATGCTGAAACTTTTTTATTAAGCTTAAACTTTACTGAAGTTTTGTTAGAAAACGCATAAGAGCATTAAGGTAACGTGTGCCTAGGGTTTAGGCACGTTTTATACCGAATTTTTTATGCGTTTAACTTTTGGCGCTTCCGCTTATTGTTGTTATTATTTCGGTTCGCTTAGGAATTTTTACGATTACTTCGTTTCGGCCTTTTGCCAAAGGTTTTATTACGTAGCTAATTATTAATATCCTTGGTTTCTTCCTAATTAAAATTATCTTAATTAAAAAAATTTGTTAAAGCTTTATAAAAAGTCGGGAACGTTACTTTAACGTTTTTTGCTAATTGTTATAGATTCGTTATGGTCCAGTGGTTTAAAAAATTAACTTTAACTTCTAGGTAATTAATCGTCCTTTTTTCGATATTATCCTGTTTAAAAAGCATAAATAAATTCGACTAATTAAGCATAATCGGCGTTATTACTGCATATAACTAATTCGTCTAGATAACTAGCATAGTTATTTTGGGGATCCCGTAACGCTAACCTTAGGCCATAATTTCCTGTTACTTCGTTATCCATTTATCGAATCTTTTAACAGCTTTTGAAACTTGCTTTAATCGTTTTTCGTATTCGCGTTTGGTATTTATAAGTAATCGGCTGTCGTAAACCTTTTCTGATTATTATAATTTAACGTACTAACCTTTAAGGTTGTTATTTAAGCTTAAGCAGATTCGCTTGATTAATAGAGAAACGTTATCAATAACCTATTTTATATGCTCGTTGGAATTTTTTCGGAAGGTTTTATATTTTCGGTTTAAGTAGGTATAGGTCGCAAAGTTTTGATTATAAGCTTGTTTATTTTCGGTCGTTATCTTAAGGGTATTTGTTAGATGGTTCGTATAATCGATTTCTTCGACTTATAAAGTTCCTTCGAAAAAAGCATTAACTGCCCGCGTCGTCTGGCGAACTCATCTTTTTGGATAGGAAGCAATAACGGGTGCTGTAGATTTAATAAGCTATGGAACGTTCTAATTAGAATTAATATAATCTTACAGGTTATATCCTTTGGTTTTGGTCTTAAATTCGTCCTTAAATTTGTTCCAATCCTTAGGACCGGTATAAATAACTGCGGACGTCGACGGTATGGTCGCCATTATAGCTAATAAAGCATATAAATAATTGCTACTAATGTACAGCATATATCGTTTCAGCAACAGCTGATTAATTAATAAATAACACGAATTAAACGAATAAAACTCTTAATTGTTAAATATAGGGAACATCAAATGTGTTGTATTAATTGGCTAGTTACGTGCATTCTAGCAACGCCTACTGATCTTTGAAGTAATTTAGCCACGGAGCATATATCTTCCGATCAAAGGGAGCCTTTCCGTATATGGGGTGCTAGCGCACCCTCTGCTAGCTGACAAAAAGCGCGTCGTAAACGTAAGCGAATTAAGGTAAACTTTGTTACCTTAAAAAATGTAAAAAAAGCAGCGTGATTTTTAGGTATTGTTACTTAAAAACAAACTGTATAATCTTATCCCGGTAAAAACCGATTCGAGGCGTAATAAGAAGATTAGCGATATTAGTTTTAAATATAACTTTAGGTCGTATAAAGATTATCCGAAACTTGCCATCGAAATTTAAAGGTAGGAAGGGATTCTTTTCGCTGCGTATTTAAAATGTACCGACTGTAAGGAAAAGGCAGTTTGGCGTAACCTGAATTTTCTTAAGGAACGAAACGAACGCTTTTAATATCTAAGTACAGATAAAAGCCTGTCGGATTTTGCTAACGCTGTGTAAAATACGGTTGCACTGCTCGAAAGGCTAGCTTTTTAGGTGGCCGCGACGGACGCAGCCGGGGTACCAACGGAAGCAGGCGCAGGCACAGACACGGCAAAGCCGGCAGAAGGTACAGGCGCGGCCGCGGCGGAAAAGGCGCGCTCCGGGAACGAACGGAAGGCGCGCAAGGCCGCCTTACCTGCAACCTCGAACTTAATACGGGCCTAGCACGTTAGCAGGGCGCTACCGGCACGGGAGTAGCGAATTTATATCCTTGTCGCCGTTTTCGAAGTCGGCGGCCGCCTCGAACGCCGCCACAGTAACGCGGATATCGGCGTCCTCGGGTAGTTGCAGAAGGTTAGCGGTAACGCGACGGGGCCGGGGCGGTACCTACCGGGACGCAGCTGTAGCGCAGACGTGCGCAGTTATAATATACGTTACCGGAGCCTATACGAAGGTTAGCAAGCGACACCGAAACGCGAACGACGCGCCGTAACAACGGTACTTACCGGCGGGGTGGGTACAAACGTGGCGGTGGTCGCGGATAAAGCGACATACGTAGGCGCGGTGCCGCAGTACACGCGGGGGGTTACGCGGCTTTTCGACCTTTTTTTTTTTTTTTTTTTTTTTTTTTTGGAGCCGGGACCGCTACCGCCGCTATTTCGTCGCTTTTCTTATATAGCGGGTTAGCAACGGTACCGACGCGGTACCGGGGGATTTTACCGGAATGCTACCGTTACGGTGGCCGGCGGGGCCGCTGCCGCCATTACCGCCTAGGAAACCGCCGAGGGGACCGCCGCCGGGGGCGAAAATAGCGAAATCGTTAATAAAAGTAATAACCTTAATAAATATTATAAAATAACATTAACGATACGGAAGTATAACGTATACGTAACGAAATAATAATAAAATTTATTAATTAATTACTTAATCTATTAATTAATTACTTAATCTATTAATTAATTACTTAATTTATTAATTAATTACTTAATTTATTATTTAATTACTTTAAAATTAATAAAAAAATTCCGAACGGTTGAAAACGGTTACGTAATAAAGCCGGTACGCGAAAATAACGGAAGCGATTTATTAAAAAAGCGGAATATAAGTTAGGAAAAGTTAAAAATTATTAATAAGGAACGAAATATACCGGGATAGGAACGTAACAGCGTAACTAGAACGGTACCGGTACTGGTTATCTTTATACGGCTTTACCGGAATCGCGTTAATACCGCGAGGCGATAACGGGGTTTTAAAAGGCCGTTAATAAGGCTTACCGCGTCGATACCGCCGTTACGCCGGGTAGAAAAATATTTATAATATCGTTAAATTACCGAAAAAAAGGAAAAAAAAATTAATTATAATAACGGTAACGTCATACACAAGTAATCTGGATACACAAATAATCTGGATGGTTTTTAGCACTTCGCAACAACAAATTCAAATAACTCAGTAACAACGTATCGCATTAATTCAAATCAATCGGATTCTTCTTCGCTAGACGTATCTACAACTTCTACACAAGTACGCGCATTATGCCCAGGCTTGCTGCAAACGCTACACTTCCGTTCCTTAGTTTTAACCCTCTTACGACGACCCCCTCCAGCTGCTATTGGCTGCATCTTTTCACCACTTCTTTCTTTTTAGGCCAGAAAAGTTTATCCTTTTTATATAATAAATGTTCCTTCTTTTTAAAAATATTTATTTTTGGTTCTGCGACGTTTACTTAAGATCTAATTCGTTTCGCGTAATTAGACATTTTCTTCCCGAAAAAAAGCAGCTTTATGTAATAACAATATATAACTTTTTATTATAAAATCAACCGATTAAAGCAATCTTGTTAACGAACTACGTTAATAATTTTTAATCTTATTTTGCAAGTATCGTCTTTATCTTATTGTTTTACGGATATTTCTAAGGGTTTTCGCGGAAAGTAAAATAAAACCGGCGGAGGTTAACGGGGAGACGGTCGGCGTAAGTACAACTGGAGGAATTTCCAATTCGGAAAAAACGTTATTAAGATCGAATAAAACAAAACCAGCTTTCGCAAATCCAGATTTGATATTATCGGACGTCATAGCAGCTTGGAACGCGTTGTAAAAGCCGGCGAGGAAATCTTCTTTAGTAATATAGATATAATAACGTCGTATTAAATCTTCGATATACCGCAAATAAACGCGTTTCAAAACAGAAAAATAAAATACATCAAAAGGTTAAAGCTGATACGAAAAATACGCGTGCATACAAAGTATAATAATATTGTTATTAACGCAATATTCTTCGAATTTTATCGAATAATAACTTTTATGGCCGTCGAAGATAAAAAAACGTTTCGAACCTTTCGTACGCGTCCGAATATGCTTATTAAAATGCTAAATCCATTCGAAACCCAATTTATTTATTATCCAGCCATTATCACTTAATGCGGTCTTTTAATCGGCTGCTAACAATAAGTTAGCGCGGTACCAAAACCTAAAATAATTTTGCCCTGCCATAATAACAAATAACGGCATAACCCAACCTTAAAAATTAACAGCCTAAATAACTATAACCCATTCTTTATTCCCTTATTACGCTTATTTATCTTTTACGTCTTTCGGCATTAGTAATTACCATGCCCGTTACTATAAAAACCCCTATTAAAAATTCAGTCTCGTCGAAGTTGTAAATATCCTCTTTTGCGATACCGTACTTCGCAATTATAGCCCGAACAAGCTCGAACCACTTGCGAAATATCTCTGGATTTTCGTATAGGACCCGTTAATAATCGATCTTCCGATTTAAACGCGTCTGAAATTTTTTTTGCCGTCTAACAAAGTTCGACGCCCAGTTAACTCCAACGCGTTCCGTAACGCGCTGGGCTAACAATATATTGGCCATATCTTCAACATTACTTTTTTATATATCAATGTTTTTGGTTTTTTTCGTCGTTATGTTAAACCGTATCGAAAAGCAAAAGTTTCGTAAGTGTTTTAACTAAAGGGAAGAATGCAAAGATTTAGCTGCTTATATTCGAGATTAGAGTTTCGAAGTTATGCCTTGTTTTGCGTAATTTAAACATAAGGAAGAATGCATTACAATAAAAAACGCGGCTTGTTATAAAAACTACGTTTTAAAGAAAAGAAGTTGCGATAGGTTAGATATCCCTTTTAATTCTTTGCGTAATATTACTAAGGAAACGTGTTATAACTAAACGAGCTTGGCTTATTGGCGGACAACCAGAGGTTATGCGAATTACCTCCGATGCAAAACTTTAAGTTACGTAATATGGATCCGAATGGATTTACGAATTTAAACAGATTAATATGATATGGATCCGAAGAGATTTTCGGATCTATAAGGATTACAGCAAATAAATCCGAAAGGATAAACGGATTTAAAAAGAATTCCGTTTAAGATATATACGCTTATTATTTCCCATAATTTAAATAATACCAATTTATAATAACAATTACTTATTTAGATTTATATTATTATTACCAAACGTAATTATCGCTTTATTATTTAAGTTTCTACGATATTATTACTAACATAAACCGTACGACTTAGGTTTAATAATTAGTTAAATTTATGGCCGTTATACGTTATAAACTTTTGTTTAATAATATCGTTAAATTTTAAGCAATTTTTAATACTGTCAAAATATCGACCAATACCGAAGCTACCGTCCTTATCCTAATCTAACAGTTACAAAAACAGATCTAACAGCTTAAAGCTCGTATTTAACAGTTTGTTACTTAAGCCGACGTTTTAGCTAACCTAATACCGGCAGTTACCCCAAGATTTAAAGTCAAAAAGTCCGAAGCTTACAATAAGACCGGAAACGTTTAAGGCTTTCTAATCTAGGCCAAAGTATATCTACGATTAAAAATAATCGAAAGCGAAATTAATAAAATTTTTATTATTGCAAAATTCCTTAAAAAAGACGCTTTAATTTGATTCGAGTTTACGTTACGAAATTACTTATAAAATACGGAAAATAACTAGGCAACGGTTATTAAAAAGCTTTTTAAAAGTTACGCTAACTTCGAACAAAAGCTTAAAGTTAACTTCGATAACCCGGACGCAAAACGAAAGACTATATAAAACCTTTTACAGCTTCGACAAAAAGAACCAGCTTTTAAATATATAATCGAATTTAGGATCCTTATATCCAAATAGGATGGGTCGACGACGAAGACGATATCTTGATCGACGTTTTTTACAAAGAGCTAAAAGATAATATCAAAAACGAAATTATTAAAATCGAACGGCCTAACGTATTCGATAAATATATCGCTAAAGTTGTAAAAACCGACAATCGATAATTTGAACGACGATAAGAACGACGTAAATAATTTACCTTACGGTCTAAGTTCCAAGGGATTAATTAAGATTAAAGGCGTTTTACGCTTTTTATTTTTTTATAAAACTTAATTAACGTACCACACCAGTGAGCGAGACACAGTAATAAGCGAGACACTTTTTAGCACTCAACAACAACAAATTCAAATAACTCAATAATAACACATCGCATTAATTTAAATTAAACGTATTCTTTTTCGCTAAACGACTCTATAACTTTTTCACAAGTACGCGCATTATATCCGGGCTTGCCGCAAACGTTACACTTCCGTTCCTTCGTTTTAACCTTTTTGCGACGACCTTTTCCAGCTGCTGTTTGCTGCATTCTTTTACTACTTCCTTCTTTTTAAGCCAAAAAAGCTTATCTTTCTTATATAGTAAATGTTCCTCCTTGAAAATGTTTGTTTTTGGTCCTATAACGTTTGCTTAAAATGTAATTCGTTTCGCGTAATTGGACGTTTTCTTTCGGGGAAAAAACGGCTTTATGTAACAGCAACATATAACCTTTGTTTATAAGATTAGCCGACTTAAGTATTTTTATTAGCGAGTTACTCTGATAATTTCTGATCCTTTTTTGTAAGTATCGTCCTCGTTTTGTTGTTTTACGAATATTTTTAAGGGTTTTCGCGGAGGGTAAAATAGAACCGGCGGAGGTTAGCGAGGAAACGGTCGGCGTAAACACAATTAAAAAAATCTTTAATTCGGAAAAAACGTTATTAAGATCAAATAAAACAAACCAGCTTTCGCAAATCCAGATTTGATGTTCTCAGACGTTATGACAGCTTGGAACGCGTCGTAAAAGCCGGCGAGAAAATTTTCTTTGGCAATATGAATATAATAACATCGTATTAAGTTTTCGATATACCGCGAATAAGCGCGTTTCAAAATAGAAAAATAAGATACATTAAAAGGTCAAAGCCAATGCGAAAAATACGCAGATATATAAATCGTAATAATGTTGTTGTTAGCGTAATATTTTTCGAATTTTATCGAATGGTAGTTTTTATGGCCGTCGAAGATAAGAAAACGTTTCGAACCTTTTATACGCGTCCGAATATACTTATTAAAATGTTGAATTTATTCGAGGTTTAATTTATTTGTTGTTTAGTTATTTTTACTTAATGCGATTTTTTAATCAGCTACTGTTAATAGGTTATCGCGGTACCAGAACTTAAGATAATTTTTCTTTACCATAATAATAAATAACGGCATAGCCTAATTTTGGGAATTAATAGCCTGGATAACTGTAACTTATTTTTTATTCCCTTATTACGCTTATTCAAATCTTTTACGTTTTTTAATATTGGTAATTATTTGTTACGAATCAGGACCTACTCTCCCTATTTAAACGAGAACACCTTACGGTTAAATTCCGGAAGCAAGTATTTTGGCATTTCGATATAATCTGGAAAATCTAATAGATCTGGACCAGATTATACAAATCTAGCAAATCTACGACATACCCATAAAAAACCAAAGGATATATATTAAATAGGTTTTTCCTATAAATAGCATTTACTTAATTTCGTTTTTTAGCTATTAATTTAAATCTTTAATTAAAAATAACGTTTTTGAATTAAAGAAAAAATCCGTATATTCTTTTAACGAATAAATTACTAAATTATTTTTCGTATTATTATTACTTACAAATCAAAAATCGCTTTCGGATATTATTTATATTTTTAAATAATTATATAATAAATTCGTTATATTTTAATAATTCTTTAATTGATAGCCGACGAATAATTTAAAACTTAATTAAATATAAGCTTTTTTAAATTTAATAAAAACGATATATCCGATCGCCTTTATTAATAAATAATTAATATTTAAATTAAAATTTTTTACTTTTTATTAAAGAAAATTTTTTTTAATCGATAATATAGTGTTTTTTATTATTCGGTTTTAAAGGAAATTTTTTTTTATAATAATCTTTTCCGGTTTTTAAAGAAATTATTAAAATTTAAAAAAACGAATCGGAAAAAAAAAAAAATCTAACAATCCGAAAAGTAAAAAAAAAAAACTTACGATTAACGATAAGTTACGTATCTTAATAATTAAACGTTAAACGGTAAAAAAAAAATATATTAAATTCGTTCGATAATAAAAGTTTTCGATATTACTTTTATTTAATACGAATTAATTTTGCAAAAATATTATTTTATTTTTTACTTATTATAAAATATTAAAAATTAAAAATTATAAATTAATTTTTTTAAAACCTTATAACGGTATTATAAATATAAAAAAAAATTTAGTTTAGGTTAAATTTTATTTTAAGTTTTATAAAAATTTTTTAACGGAAAATTATTAAAAAATAATAATTATTTTTTAATTATTTATTAAAAAATTTTTTTTATAATTCGAATTTATTATAAACGATTATTTTATAAATTATCTTAATTAATTTTCCGATTTAATTAATTATATTTTCGGCAATTATAAATATTTTTAAAAAAAAATTTCGAATTTTATTTAAAAATTCCGATAAAAAATAATATACGGTCGAATAATTATATTTTTTCTAATAAACCAAGTTAATAATTAAATATATAATTAAATTTAATCGTTTTATATTAATTTTTAATTTTTTAAAAAACGTATTATTTTATTTTTTTTATAACGGCTTAAAATTATAAATTAAAAATAAAATATATAAAGTATTTAAAATTAACCTTTTTTAAAATTATATTAATAAAGTTATTATTACCGATTGACGTAACTTTAAAAAGTATTTAAAAAAAAAAGATTTGATAAAAAAAAAAAAGATCGAAATTTTAATAATAAGTTTTAAAAAAGCAAAAATAAAAATAAGATTTAAAAAAAAACCAATATTATTTTTAAAAAACTTAAAAAAATAAATCGAATATTAAATGTTTTAATTATAGCAAAAAAAGTTATTATAAAAATAAATATCGTTTTTTAAGTTAAAAAAATTTTAAAAAAAAATTTAAACGGCCGAATAAAAAATAAATAACGAAAACGAAAAAAAAAAAAAGTTAATTTTATTTTTTTTTAATAAAAATATATTATCATAATAATTTATTATAAACTAAATAACGATTTAAAATACGAACGTTATTTAATTTATTAAAATTAAATAATTAAAATTTATAAATATTATTCCGGATAATTAATTTTTAAAATAATTATAAAATTAAAATATAAATATTATTTAAATATATAAAAATACGAAATATATTACGAATATAATTAAATACGTTTAAAATTTAATAATTATAAATAAAAAATTTTTAAATTTAACAAATTTTTAAAATAAATAATATATTTTAAACCCGAAATTTTTAAATAAGATTTTATTAATAAATACGGATTTTTTTATTTTTCGGTTTATAACAATAATAATTATTTAATTTATTTTCGAATAAAAAAAAATAACGATTATTAATGCGGTTAAAACGAAAAAACTTTTATAAAATTTAATAACGATTATAAATATATCGAAATTTTCCGATAACTTAAATATTTTCGATTTTATTATTTATATTCCGATTTAAATTAAAGCCGAAAAATTATTATTTAAAATTATTTATATTATATTTTTATATTATATTTAATATATAAATTTTTAATTTTAAATTAAAAATTTTTTTAAATATTAAAAATAAAAATTATTAAAATAAAATATTAAATTAATTAACAAAAATAATATATTTATATAAATAATAAATATATTAAATACGTAATTAAAAAAATCCGTAAATAAAAAGGTTTTTTAATAAATAAAATTACGAAATTAAAAAATAATAAAAGTTTTCGAAATTAAAATATCGAAAAACTTTATAAATTAAAATTTTATATAAAATAAAATAAAAATTACAAA
The DNA here is from genome assembly GCA_004155945.1 of Monosporascus sp. mg162. Classification (NCBI taxonomy): domain Eukaryota; kingdom Fungi; phylum Ascomycota; class Sordariomycetes; order Xylariales; genus Monosporascus; species Monosporascus sp. mg162. The sequence continues at coordinate 98,767 of QJNY01000143.1, forward strand.
ATTAAATTAAAATTTTTATTTAATATTAAAATTAAATTTTTAAAATTATAATTAATTTTAAAATAAAAAATAATTTTATTTCGTTAATTATAACCGAAAACTATTATATTTTTTAAAAATATAAATTAAAATTTTATAAATTATAAATAATTAATAAAAAAAATTTTTTAATATAATAACGAACGAATTTTTAAAAAAATTAAAAATTTTTTAATTTATATTTAAAAATATCGAAAATATTTTACGTTAAATATTGCCGATATTTTAAATTATAATATTATTTTAAAAATATTATATTTTAATTTTAATAATTTATTAATTAATTAAAAAATTTATTAACTTTTTTAAAATTACGAATTAATTTTTATTAAAAATAAATTTAAAAAAATTTATTATATTATTAAAAAAATTAAAATATTAAATTTTATTAATATTATATTTTTAAAATATTAACGAGTCGAACAATTTTTTAAAAATAAAAAAAATTACGAATTATTTTTATATAAATAATAAAATTATTCTATATTTATTAAAAAAAAATATTATTTTAAATTTTATAAAATTTATTATATAAATTAAAAAAAAAATTAACGTTTTATATAAAAGTATTTAATTAAATTTAAAAAAAAAATTATATTTAATAATTTAAATTTTCCGTAAAATATTTTATATTTATAATATTTAAAATTAAAAACGGTAAATAAAAAATCGATAAAAATAAAAATTTAATTTATTAACGCGTAATTAATTATTAATAATTAAATAATATTATTATTAAAAATAATTATTTTTTAATTTTAATAAATATTTAAAAAAAAAAAAAGAATAAAATTAAATAATTTATTATTTTAAATTTTCGAAACGAATATTATTAAATTAAAATAATAATAAAAAAATAAAAAATTATTTTTCGAATAATATATAAATATTACAAATATTGCATAATATTTTTAAAATTTATTAATATTTTTATTAATTTTTAACATTTAATTATAATTATATTTAAAAATTTTTTAAATAAATATATTTATATTTATTGCGAAAATATTTTTATTTATTCCGAAATATTAAAAAAATATAAAAAATATATTTTTTAAATATTTAAAACTTTAAATAAAATAAATATCCGAATTAATTTCGTTAAAAATATATAACATATGTAAAAATTAAATTATTTAAAATTTATTTTTATTGTTATTTTTAATTAAATTTAAATTTAAAATTTTAAATTAAAAATAATTAAAAATTAATTTATTTTTAATAAAATAACCGTTATTAATATTTAATAAATTTTAAAATTTATAAATTACGTACGTAACTTAATTAAAAAATATAAAAATATTATTAAATTATTAATAAAATTTATTATTAAAAAATATATTAAAAAAAATTCGAATTTTTAAAAAAAATTAAAAAAAAAATTTAATTATTTAAAAACGAAATTATTAAAATGTTAATAATAAAATTATATAACGCCGACAAAAAAAAATGTTTAAAAATAAACGTCTTAAATTATATTTTAAACATAATTTTAAAATAATAAAAAAATTATAAAAAATAATATTTAATAATTTATTATTTTAAAATTTTTCGAAATATAATATTTCGATATAAGATTTACGATAAAAAATTATTAATAATTATTAACGTTTTTAAAAAATAAAAATAAAATTTTAATATTTATTTAAATTATAAAAATTTTATACGGTTTATAATAACTTAAAAATTAAATAAACGTTACGAAATTTAAATAATTTTTTATTAAAATATAATTTTTAAATTTATTATATTAAAAAAAATTATTTAAATTAATATTTTAAATCGTAAAAAAAATTACGATTTTAAAATTATTAAACGTTAAATATAAATATTATAATAAATTAAAAATAATATTTTATAATAATATAAAATATTAAAATAACTTATTTTAAAATTTTTATTAAAAATTTAAAATTTTTATAATAATAAAAAATAAAAAATAAAATATAATAATTAAATAAATAATTTAAAAATTAATTATTATATTGTAATAAAATTTATATTTTTCGAAATTAATAAAAATAATTTATTAAAAAAATTTTATAAAAATTTATAATATAAATATTAAAATATTTTTAAAATTATTAAACGATTATAAAAAAAATATAATTTTTTAAAATTTTAATAAATTAATAAATAAATAATTAAAAATTATAATATTTATAATAAAATATAAATAATTATTAATAAATTTATTAAATATAAATATTTTTTATTTTTTAAAAAAACGTAATAATAAAATAATTAATTTACGTTTTTATCCGATATTATTTCGATAAATATAAAATATTAAAAAAGATTATTTTAAATAAAAATAAATTTTTATATTAAAATTTAATATTAATTTTTTTAAACAAATAAATATTAAATTTAAATTTTTTATAATATATTATTTATAAATAAATAAATAAATAAATTATTTAAATTAAATATTAAAATAATATTTAATAAATTATATTAATTATTAATAAAATAATTAAATTAAATTTTTTTTATTAATTTAAATAATTTATAATATTTTTATAAACGAAAATATAAAATTTTTTTTTTATATAACGGTATATAATTATTAAATAAAACTTAATAATTAAAATAATTTTTAAATAAAATTTTAAAATTAATTATAAAAACTTTTTATATAAAAACGGTAATAATTAAAATTTAAATAATATAAATCCTTTTATAAAATAAATTACGATTTTTTTAATAAAAAATAATTTAATATTATAATAAAAAAATTTTAAAAAATTAATTTTATCGAAAAAAAATAAAATTTATTTATTATACCAAAAATAAAACGTAATTTCGCAGATTTTTTAAATTAAAATAAAAAAATTTAATAATAAATTTAATTTTAAAAAATTTAATTTATTTAAAATTAATAAAATTATTTTTAAAATTAATTACCGATTATTATTATTTAAAACGATAAAAATATATTTTATTTTTTATATTTTTTTATTTAAATTAATATTTAAAAACGTTTTATGAAAAATTAATTTAAAAATCGAAAAAAATAATAATAAATATAAAATTAAATAAATATTAAATTTTAAAATAATTAAAAATAAAATTTAATATTTAATTAAATAAAAAAATTATTTATACGAAAAAAAAATTTAAAATTTTTTTAAATATTTAACGAATATAAAAAATTTAATTAAAATATTTTACCGTTAAAATTTTAACCGATCGATTTTAATGTAATTAAAATTATAAAAAATAATAATTAAATATTTAAATTTAATTTTTTAACGTTTTAATCGAAAAAAAACGATATTTGCGTTATAATATTAATTTCGAAAATAAATCGAATTTATTTTATTTTTACGTAACGTAATTTCTTTTCCGGTTTTTTTTTTTTTTTTAATTAATTTAATTTTAAATTTTTTTTAACGTTGTTAAAACTTTTTTTTTAAAAAAGTTTTATTAAAAACGTAAACGCTTTAATTTTTTAATAAATTTTTTCTTTTTTTTTTCGTTACTTTTTAATAAATTAAAAATTTATCTTTAAATTTTCGGTTTTTTTTTTAAATAAAATTATATTTTATTTATTTTTTTTATTAAATTTATAATTAAAATATTATAAAAAAATGTTAACGATAAATATAATAATTATAATTTAAAAATTTAATTATAAAAAAATAATCGGTTTTTTTAAAACGAATATAATTAAAATATAAAAAACTTTTCGTATTAAAATTTTTAATTAAAACGATACGAATATTTTTAAAATTTCGTTAATTTAAACGGAAATTTTTTTTTCTTTATATATAATTTAATATATCGAAAAATTAACAAAAAAAAGTTTTAAAAAGTTAAATTTCGTCCGGAAAATTTTTTACCGTTTTATTTTTAAAAAAAAAAATTTTAAAAAGAAAATTAATAATATTACGAATTAAAATTTACTTTTTTTATTTAAGTAAAAATATTTTACGGTTAAATTTTAAAAGTAAATATTTTAATATTTCGATATAATTTAAAAAATTTAATAAATTTAAATTAAATTATATAAATTTAATAAATTTATAATATATTTATAAAAAACCAAAAAATATATATTAAATAAGTTTTATTTATAAATAATATTTACTTAATTTCGTTTTTTAATTATTAATTTAATTTTTTAATTAAAAATAACGTTTTTTAATTAAAAAAAAATCCGTAAATTTTTTTAACGAATAAATTATCAAATTATTTTTTATATTATTATTATTTATAAATTAAAAATTATATTTAAATATTATTTATATTTTTAAATAATTATATAATAAATTTATTATATTTTAATAATTTTTTAATTAATAATTAACGAATAATTTAAAATTTAATTAAATATAAATTTTTTTAAATTTAATAAAAATAATATTATAAAACGGTATTTAAAAAATAAATAATATATTTAATCGCTTTTATTAATAAATAATTAATATTTAAATTAAAACTTTTTATTTTTTATTAAAGAAATTTTTTTTTAATCCAAAATATAATATTTTTTATTATTCGGTTTTATAAAAAACCTTTTTTTTTATAATAATTTTTTTCGGCTTTTAAAAAAATTATTAAAATTTAAAAAAATAAACCGAAAAAAAAAATCCGATAATCCGAAAAATAAAAAAGTAAAATTTACGATTAATAATAAATTACGTACTTTAATAATTAAACTTTAAACAGTAAAAAAAAAATTTATTAAATTCGTTCGATAATAAAAATTTTTAATATTATTTTTATTTAACGTAAATTAATTTCGTAAAAATATTTTTTTTTATTATAAAATATTAAAATTTAAAAGTTATAAATTAATTTTTTTAAAATTTTATAATAATATTATAAATATAAAAAAAATTTTAATTTAAATTAAATTTTATTTTAAATTTTATAAAAATTTTTTAACGGAAAATTATGGAAAAATAATAATTATTTCTTAATTACTTATTAAAAAAAAATTTTTATAATACGAATTTATTATAAACGATTATTTTATAAATTATTTTAATTAATTTTTTAATTTAATTAATTATATTTTCGATAATTATAAATATTTTAAAAAAAAATATAAATTTTAAGAAAAAATAATATATAATTGAATAATTATATTTTTTTTAATAAATTAAGTTAATAATTAAATATATAATTAAATTTAATTATTTTATATTAATTTTTAATTTTTTAAAAAACGTATTATTTTATTTTTTTTATAACGGCTTGAAATTATAAATTAAAAATAAAATATATAAAATATTTAAAATTAACCTTTTTTAAAATTATATTAATAAAGTTATTATTACCGATCGACGTAACTTTAAAAAGTATTTAAAGAAAAAAAAATCCGATAAAAAAAAATCGAAATTTTAATAATAAGTTTTAAAAAAGTAAAAATAAAAATAAAATTTAAAAAAAAGCAAATATTATTTTTAAAAAACTTAAAAAAGATAAATCGAATGTTAAATGCTTTAATTATAGTAAAAAAGGTTATTATAAAAACGAATATCGTTTTTTAATTTAAATAAATTTTAAAAAAAAAAAATTTAAAAAAAACTTTAAATAACCGAATAAAAAATAAATAACGAAAACGAAAAAAAAAAAAATTTTATCTTTTTTTAATAAAAATATATTATCGTAATAATTTATTATAAATTAAACGGTAATTTAAAATATAAACGTTACTTAATTTATTAAAATTAAATAATTAAAATTTATAAATATTATTTTAAATAATTAATTTTTAAAGTAATTATAAAATTAAAATATAAATATTATTTAAATATATAAAAATATAAAATATATTATAAATATAATTAAATACGTTTAAAATTTAATAATTACGGATAAAAAATTTTTAAATTTAATAAATTTTTAAAATAAATAATATATTTTAAAACCGAAATTTTTAAATAAAATTTTATTAATAAATATAAATTTTTTTATTTTTTAGTTTATAACGATAATAATTATTAATTTAATTAAAACGAAAAAAATTTTATAAAGCTTAATAATAATTATAAATATATTAAAACTTTCCGATAATTTAAATATTTTCGATTTTATTATTTATATTCCGATTCGGATTAAAACCGAAAAATTATTATTTAAAATTATTTATATTATATTTTTATATTATATTTAATATATAAACTTTTAAATATAAAAATAAATTTTATAAAAATTTTAATTTTAAATCGGAAATTTTTTTAAATATTAAAAATAAAAATTATTAAAGTAAAATATTAAATTAATTAACGAAAGTAATATATTTATATAAATAATAAATATATTAAATACGTAATTAAAAAAATTTATAAATAAAAACGTTTTTTAATAAATAAAATTACGATATTAAAAAACGGTAAAAATTTTCGAAATTAAAATATCGAAAAACTTTATAAATTAAAACTTTATATAAAAAAAACAAAATTACGAAATTAAATCGAAATTTTTATTTAATATTAAAATTAAATTTTTAAAATTATAATTAATTTTAAAATAAAAAGTAATTTTATTTTATTAATTATAACCGAAATATATTATATTTTTTAAAAATATAAATTATAAATAATTAATAAAAATTTTTTTTAAAAATAATAACGAATAAATTTTTAAAAAAATTAAAAAATTTTTAATTTAAATTTAAAAATATCGAAAATATTTTACGTTAAATATTACCGATATTTTAAGTTATAATATTATTTTAAAAATATTATAATTTAATTTTAATAATTTATTAATTAATTAAAAAATTTATTAATTTTTTTAAAATTATAAATTAATTTTTATTAAAAAAAAATTTATAAAAATTTATTATATTATTTAAAAAGTTAAAATATTAAATTTTATTAATATTATATTTTTAAAATATTAATAATTCGAATAATTTTTTAAAAATAAAAAAATTTATAAATTATTTTTATATAAATAATAAAATTATTATATATTTATTAAAAAAAAAATTATTTTAAATTTTATAAAATTTATTATATAAATTTAAAAAAAATTAACGTTTTATAAAAAAATATTTAATTATCCGAATTTTCCGTAAAATATTTTATATTTATAATATTTAAAATTAAAAATAATAAATAAAAAATCGATAAAAATAAAAATTTAATTTATCGATATATAATTAATTATCGAAAATTAAACGATATTATTATTAAAAATAATTATTTTTTAATTTTAATAAATATTTAAAAAAAAACGTAAATAAAATTAAATTATTTATTACTTTAAATTTTCGAAACGGATATTATTATATTAAAATAATAATAATAAAAAAATAAAAAATTATTTTTCGAATAATATATAAATATTATAAATATTAAATAATATTTTTAAAATTTATTAACGTTTTTATTAACTTTTAATATTTAATTATAATTATATTTAAAAAACGTTTAAATAAATATATTTTTATTTATTTCGAAAATATTTTTATTTATTTTAAAACGTTAAAAAAATATAATAAATATATTTTTTAAATTTTTAAAACTTTAAATAAAATAAATATTTAAATTAAAATTATTAAAAATATATAATATACGTAAAAATTAAATTATTTAAAATTTATTTTTACTTTTAATTAAATTTAAATTTAAAATTTTAAATTAAAAATAATTAAAATTTAATTTATTTTTAATAAAATAATCGTTATTAATATTTAGTAAATTTTAAAATTTACAGATTACGTACGTAATTTAATTAAAAAATATAAAAATATTATTAAATTATTAATAAAATTTATTATTAAAAAATATATTAAAAAAAATTTAAATTTTTAAAAAAAATTAAAGAAATTTTTTAATTATTTAAAACCGAAATTATTAAAACGTTAATAATAAAATTATATAACGCCGACAAAAAAAAATATTTAAAAATAAATGTTTTAAATTATATCTTAAACATAATTTTAAAATAATAAAAAAATAATAAAAAATAATATTTAATAATTTATTATTTTAAAATTTTTCGAAACGTAAAATTTCGGTATAAAATTTACGATAAAAATTTATTAATAATTATTAACGTTTTTAAAAAATAAAAATTTTTTTTTAACGAAATTAAAAATTTTTTTAATATTTATTTAAATTATAAAAATTTTACCCGGTTTATAACGATTTAAAAATTAAATAAACGTTATAAAATTTAAATAATTTTTTTATTAAAATATAATTTTTAAATTTATTATATTAAAAAAAAATATATTTAAATAAATATTTTAAATTATAAAAGAAATTCCGATTTTAAAATTTCGAAACGTTAAATATAAATATTATAATAAAAATAATTATTTTTTAATTTTAATAAATATTTAAAAAAACAACGTAAATAAAATTAAATAATTTATTACTTTAAATTTTCAAAACGGTTATTATTATATTAAAATAATAATAAAAAAAATAAAAAATTATTTTTCGAACGATATATAAATATTATAAATATTAAATAATATTTTTAAAATTTATTAATGTTTTTATTAATTTTTAATATTTAATTATAATTATATTTAAAAAACTTTTAAATAAATATATTTTTATTTATTTCGAAAATATTTTTATTTATTTTAAAACGTTAAAAAAATATAATAAATATATTTTTTAAATTTTTAAAACTTTAAATAAAATAAATATTC